>JAJLRB010005064.1:0-19853 GCA_020976825.1 Odocoileus hemionus | reverse complement strand
TAAAAAATTTTTCTGGCCGGAAAATTTCCCATAACTGATATAGTCCTGAGGTTGCAAACATGGGAAAAGACTGAGCAATTTTCACTTTTCAAGCTCAATGTTAAACAAAATTAAGTAGGTATCAAATGAGAAAACTGTTGACTAAATTCTGTATCTTACCTAAAGCTACAATAATTTAAAAAATACTCTTATTTTGAATATGAATTGGAACTGTAATTTTGCACTGTCAGCTGTAGAATATTAATCAGAGTATGTATGGTACTTGATTTCTCTAATAGGAGGAAAATCAAATGAATATGGTCCTATCAAGGTAAAGGAGGATGGAAAAGGCACCTTACTCATCCATTGTTGTGTGACTGTAAACCCAAAGGTCTATAGTACTGGTATTATCAAAGGGACTATGGTACCCACGTTATTGTGGTCTCACAAAATTTAAGTGAAACCAAATACCAAAGAGGCAAGTTCAGTACCTGTAAATAGGAAACATCCAAAGCCCAGTGATGTATTATAACACAGACAGTAGCTCACACTAGAAAGTTCAACTGACCTTCAACTCCTCTCCCTCACTCACATCTTGCCCATAGCCCATGAATCATGGAGTTTTTACCTGCAACTAAGTAATTTTTAGTTCATTGAGTATCATTTGAATCTATTCAAAGTTGTCCACCACACTGCAACTGCTCTATTCTAAGACTCACTTTTCACCAGATTTATCTCTGTCAATACTTATTGAATGAATGAATATTTGGCCATCAATTTTATTTAAACCAGGCTTCCTTGGTGGCTCAGATAGTAAAGAATCTGCCCACAGTGCAGGAGACCCAGATTTGATCCCTGGGTTCGGAAGACCCCTGAAGAAGGGACTGGCAACCCACTCCACTATTCTTGCCTAAGAATTCCATGGACAGAGGAGCTTGGTGAGCTATAGTCCATGGGGTCACAAAGAGTTTGGACACAGCTGACCCATGTTTAGTTCAGTTTATCTAAATTAGATTATTCCTCTTTTCCCACATATAGCCTAAATCTATCTTCAGTGAGATTTTGTTCATGGTGCCCACATTACTGCTCCTGTCTGAAATGGCCTTCTCCCCATCAATTCTGTGAAGACATAGCAGTTTATCAAGGTCCTGTTCAGAAAGCCTCTTTTATTTCCCCTTTCCCTTTCTTTATATTTTCCTCTTTCCCTTCAGAAGAAAAAAAATCTCCTCTTTAATTTAGCTAAGAAGCATGATGTCTGTACCTTTCTCATGGAAATTTTATGGCAACTTTCTTCTGTAGATTAAGTTCTTTGAAAACAGAATCTGTAAAATGATCATCATTATATGCTTCAAGAGCCTAGAACAATTCCTTCTAATAATTGAAGCTTAATACTTACTTGTGTTAATGCTGTTGATATTTGTAACATTTTGCAATATCTCCTAAACCTGGGATAATTTCAAAATTATCTGGAGAGATTTGTTTGAGATGCAGACTTCCAGGCCTTGGGAAAAAAAAGTGAAAAAAAAAAAGTGAAAGTCGTTCAGCTGTGTCCAACTCTTCTCACCCATGGACTATACAGTCCACGTAATTCTCCAGGTCAGAATACTGGAGTGAGTAGGCCCTCATCCCCTTCTCCAGGGGATCTTCCCAAACCAGGGATTGCACCCAGGTCTCCAGCATTGCAGGCGGTTCCTTTACCATATAAGCCACAAGGGAAGCCCAAGAATACTGGAGTGGGTAGCCTATCCCTCCTCCAGGAAATTTTTCTGACCCAGGAATCGAACTGGGGTCTCCTGCACTGCAGGCAGATTCTTACCAACTGAGCTATCAGGAAAGCCCATTCCAGACCTTCTGAAGTGAAAGTCGTTCAATCGTGTCCGACTCTTTGTGACACCATGGACCAGTCTATACAGTCCATGGAATTCTCTAGGCCAGAATACTGGAGTGGGTAGCCTTTCCCGGCCTTTCCAGGCCTTCTATCAGTCTAATAAATCCAAACCCTGGAGGATATCAGCTGATTTTTTTTGTGTGCGATGAGCGGGCTTATCCTTGCAGTGGCCTACTCTTGTTACAGAATTTTGGGGTTTGTCAGTAGTTTGTGCTTGGAGAAGGCAAGTGGCCATGCCTCATCCAGTACTCTTGCCTGGAAAAATCCCATAGACAGAAAAAGAACCTGGTAGGCTGCACAGTCCATGGTGTCGTGAAGACTCGGACACAACTGAGCGACTTCACTTTCATTCACTTTCACTTTCATGCATTGGAGTAGGAAATGGCAAACCACTCCCGTGTTCTTGCCTGGAGAATCCCAGGGACGGCAGAGCCTGGCGGGCTGCCGTCTTACGCTTTGTTTTTGGTTGCACGGGAGTCGGAACGACTGAGGCGACTCTAGCAGGCAGCAGCAGCGTAGTTGTGCTGCTGCCGCATAGGCAAGTGGAATCTTGTCAGGAGCAGGGATCATGTCCCTTGCATTAGCAGTGGATTCTTAACCACTAGACCACCTGGGAAGACTCTGATTTTTTTTTTTTTTTGATGATTCTAATGTATCTTGTATGTAGATAGGCAAGCTTAAGTTCATATTCATTTCCTAATGCTAACAATATAAACTTTCATTGAGAGTCAGAAAGCCTTGTGTGTATCTGACTCTTTGAAATTTTCCTATTTTTAATAGCCCAATAATATATACTTTTATAATTGTCTTTACCCAAGTCTGTCTTTATTAAACTATAAAATCTAATACTGTTTTTCCTTTCATCAATAAAAGTAAAATACCTAAAACAACCAAAAATCTTCCACATCATTTTACAATTTCTACTGACACTTTATATGAACAATTATATTTCCTAATCTGTCCACTTAATATGTATTTACCATTTTCATCTGCTTCTTCAGTTATTTATTTTAAGGCTTTTTCATAAGAAAATCGTGATATCGTCACAATTCAATTTTGTCACTGCATTCTAAGAGACCATTTTTAGTTAAAAACATTTTTGATCTACTTTTTCAAACAATGCATTTTTCTACCATTTGATAATCATAGTTTTCTTCTTTTTGTTTTTATTTTCCAGCCAAATCATCCACTCTCAGTCTGCCAAAATAGTGGTTATTATTTTCCTCTCATGAATACAATAGACGTAAGCCCCCCGATTCTATTCTTTGTTTGGGAAATGTTTGTGGAAAAAAATTGCCTGGTGAGGAAAAACATCCACAGTTTTTCTTTTTTCCTTTTCAAAAGTTCATGCACTAGCACACATCTGATGCAATTCGATCCAAAGCACTTAAACAAAAAAAAAAAATCAATAATGAAAGTAATATTAGATAAAAAAAACCCTCATATAAAAATTCACTCTAAAGAACAACAGAGAAAATGATATATTGATCCATTTGATAGAGTTCAAGTGCAGTGACGCTACGTAAATAACTAATGTTTGTGAGAAAAAGCATTGTTTTTTAATAAATTTGTAAAATTTATAAAATTTAGCATTGGTTTAAAACCTACTTTGCCTCAAAAACTTTATAAAATTTTTTTATTCTAACCCTACCTGGGGAAGATCTGCCAAGATGGCAGAGTAGAAATATCCTGATTCATCTGCTCACATAACACACCCAAAATCACAACTAGTGGCAGAACAGTCATCAATGAAAAAAGTCAGCTATCAGAAAAGATATTCTACAACTAAAAATATAAAGAAAAAACAACAGTGAAATGATGAGGGGATGGATTCCCAAGATAGTCAAGTCCCATTTCTACTGGTGGGTGACCCACAAACAGGAAGGATAAATACAACTGAAGAAGTTCTCCAAAAAAGTGAGGGGGTCTGAGCCTCATGTTGGCTCCCCAGCCCTGGCTCCTGCACCAGAAAGATAAGCCCTCATAGCATTTGGCTTGGGAGGGCAATGGGGCTTAGTTTTGTGAAGCCTAGAAACCTGGGGGAAATAGAGGCTCCATTCTTAAAGGGGCACTGGAAAACTACACTATTGCACACACATATATTTGCATATAATTTCAGGGTAGAGAGGTAGAAAGAGACCCGACAAGGAGACTAGGGAAATACTGTTCATGTGTCTGATCACTTAAAGAAACTGCATTTCTTCATCCCACCCAATAAAGAAACTATGGGTCTAGGAGGCTTAACATCACCATAAGAGATTTTAAAAAGGCCAACACTGTTCAATAATCTATAACATTGTTCACACAGAAGAAATAAGTTTTTGGCAAGAAAAGGAGTTTGAATATCAGTGTAGATTTTTCATAAGAATACTAGTGAAACACTTCTTTTAAAATTTTGGCTTTGTGCATCAGTTCAGTTCAGTTGCTCAGTCATGTCTGACTCTTTTCTACCCATGAACCTCAGCACGCCATGCCTCCCTGTCCATCACCAACTCCCAGAGTCTATCCAAACCCATGTCCATTGAGTTACAATGGACAAGATTGATCCCTCAATCTTGCCCCGCATCAGGGGCTTCTCAAATGAGTCAGCTCTTTGCATCAGGTTGTCCAAAATATTTGGAGTTTTCAGCTTCAATATCAGTCCTTCCAATGAACACCAGGACTGATCTCCTTTTGGATAGACTGGTTGGATCGCCTTGCAGTCCAAGGACCCTCAAGAGTCTTTCTCCAACACCATAGTTCAAGCATCATTCTTTGGCACTCAGCTTTCTTTATAGTCCAACTCTCACATCATACATGACTACTGGAAAAACCATAGCCTGACTAGACAGACCTCTGTTGACATAGAAGAGCATAAAAAATAAAAGTATCTAAGATGTAAAATAGTAGAAAGAGAGAAATGTTCAGGTCACTATAATTCATTATTGGTAATTTTCAAAGTTCAAATTACATAAATAAAAAAGAAAATTAAAACAGAAATTCAAAAATATCATTAAGAAACTGCAAGTCGTTATCTTAGCATTTATATTTTTACAATCTAAGGGAAACCAGGGAAGTAGCCAGAATATTTGGGGAGCTATGAGGGAACTTACAGGTCATTCCATCTTCAGTTCAGAGAATTATAGAATATTTGCCAAAATAGACAGCCTGATGCTGGAAAGACTGAGGGTAGGGGGAGAAGGGGGGAAAAGAGGATGAGATGGTTGGATGGCATGCCAACTCAATGGACACAAGTTTGAGCAAACTCCAGGAGACAGTGAGATATAGGGAGGCTTGGCATGCTGCAGTCCCTGCGGTCACAAAGAGTTGGCCAAAGACTGAGCAACTGAACAACAAATTTAGGAAATTGTGAATATGAGTTGTTGGAAAAAAAAATTAAACCGTGCATAATCCTGTCCTCAACATTCATAGTAATTGGTCATCCTATCTATTTGAACATTTCTTTATATCTTAAGATTCAGCATGGTAGCACATTTTTGTTTTCCAGGAAGATCTTACAGTTAAAAGTTTACTCAAAAATTGAACCAAAACCATTTTGCATCTCTTAGCCATTGATGTGATCCCTTTTCCCCTGGAGCCACAAATAAATTTACTTATCTCTAGCCCACTTTAGAACTATTAATGCTCCTAAGTTGTATTCTTCAGGACAACCTTCTCCAATTTTCCCATTTGTTTCATAAATTAGATTGTCAGTACCTTCCCTTCTGTGAACTCCAAGTTGTTTAGAGTGAGGTTCAAAACTGAGCACGATATATCAGCAATGGTCTAGTCAGAGAAACAAAAAGAAAAGTTAACCTAAATGTAAATCCACAAAAAAACAAATAAATAAATAAAAGGGGAAGGACATTTAAAGGTGCTTTAACAATTATTTAATAAGTAAACCAAAGTGTTAATTTGCTTTCATTTGTAGACAAGATTTTCCCCTATCAAGTGAAGCTATATTTCTCCTGTCATAATATTAGTGATGGTATCTTAAAAAGCTAAATGTATTATTTTAAAATTTATTTCAAGTCCATTTCACCCTGTTGGATATAGAACAACTTTGCAGCATATAGAGATCTTTAACGGATGCTGATTTTGTCACTCATTATTTTTGTTATATTTCCAGTTTCATGTTGTCTCAAACTTTAGCAAGAATTATTTCTATGTCAACTTTAAAGAAGCAATGAAAACATTAAATTTAAAAGTGTACTGAGATACTATCAGAGGACTTTTCCTGAATTCTAATAGTGATATCATCTGTAGGACCCTTCAGGTACAGCCATTTTACTGACAAAAAGTTTCCCCCTAATTTTCATTAGATTCTATACATGTTTCTCTACATGAATATTTTTTAAGTTGTCAAACTGTTATCACATCCAAAAATTTTTCAATTTTCTTTTTTCTATCACTTTAGTAACTATTTTGCAAAAAGAAAATTCGTTCCATCAGTGTGTTTGTTGTTGGTAAAAACTATGCCAAAAGTCAGGGAGTTAATTTTTTTCTAATACTCAACATCAATTTTTTAAATTTATCTTCAAAATGGAACATCTCAAGCCTCTTTTATTTAATAGGGCCTCTGTTTTTGACAGTATCTCAGGTCTCCATTTATACCCGTTTTGAAAATTCAAAGGCTTTTTTACACTGAAAAGTATTTTACCATTATAAGTAAGTAGACCAACATATATATATTTTTTCTTTTATATTTCTCTCTCAAGAGTTGGCAGGGTGAGGGGTACCTACAAAAACTGGTATTAGGAATGTTACGGTCTTATTCAACTGGCAAATACCTTTTAATACTCATGTGTTTCAAAGCAGACTATGATTAAATAAACCTTAGGAAGACAGATTTTGTGAGTGGCATGGCTTACCTATTTTTGGATAGGAAATGGCATTCTACTTCAATATTCTTGACTGGAAAATCCCATGGACAGAGGAGCCCGGCAGGTTACAGTCCATGGGGTTGCAAAGAGTCAGACACAACTGAGTGCATCGCACACACACACACCACACACACACACACAGACACACCTTTGCTCTTATATACACAGGTAGAATCCCCCAAAGTACAATATCCATATTAAATAACCCTTTGAAAAGATTCTCAACTGTGGATTCCTTAAAAATGGCAAAGTATGTTGTTTGGAATCATTGATTCTGCCATCAATAGTAAGAATTACATACATTTATCAATCTTATACAGAAAAAAAAATACAGGGCTTTTGACACCAAGCTTTAGCAACTCTTCACAGTGGTATTACTGATAACCTTTTAACAACACAGAGTAAAAAAATAGCCTGTTTTTCCCTAAGTTTTTTTAAATTCTCTAATCTCAGCAACTTCTTTCCCAGTGTCATCTGAGCATTGATATCTTAATTTTTGATTCAGGTCCTTTATCATTTTAAATTTTTATTTGTAATTTATCAAAATGCATTCTTCAATAACTGACTTTTCACAGTTAATTGAATCATACATCTTTCATCTGATATTCAACAAACATCTTGCAGACATTGTTCTAGGCTCTAAATATCATGGTTTTTAAAAAAAAGAAATCAAACTCTCCTCCTCACCAAGGCTATATCTTAGTGAGAGTTTTCCTTCTTTGCTCATCAGATAATGATAAAGGCCATGAAAAATAAGAGAGTAAAGAATTAGACAACAGGGAGGAAGTGGAGGTTCTTTATCAAGCTTAGACAATGACTCTGCAGAGACGCCTTAGAGCTGAGAACTGAATGAAGAGAGAGAGTCAGCAATGTAAGGTTTGGGGAAGAAGTGTCCAGGCAAAGGGAAGTGCAAAAAAAAAGACTTGGAAGTTTGGCATATCTGAAAGAAGGAGAGAGAAATGATTCATCTGGAGCACATTGGACATGAACTAAGAGGTAATGTCCCGACCGGGCAAAGCCCTGTAGACCAAACTAAGTATGCTATTTAAATTTTCTAATCAACATATGTGCTGTACTTAGTCGCTCAGCCCATGCCCAATGCTTTAAGACCCCATGGACTGTAGCCCACCACGCACCTCTGTCCATGGCAATTCTCCAAGCAAGAATACTCCAGTGAGGATTCCCATGCCTTCTCCAGGCGATCTTCCCAACCCAGGGATCGAACGCGGTCTCCCGCGTTGTGGACAGATTAATTACTGTCTGAGACACCAGGAAGCCCCATGTTATATATAATAGGGTTAAACAAAAGAGTGATATGACCTAGTCACTGATATGTTATGATTTATTATAGGACCATATGGAGGTAATTTGGAAAAATTCCCCAAGGAAAAACACAACGGAGCTTGAAGGATTGTAGAATAGAGAAGAAATGGAAATGGTCAGATTTGAGATGTTTCTGAAGATGGTGCTGACAAATAAGATGTGGGATATGAGGAAAATAAGATCCAATAATGCCTCCGAAGAAAATGACCTAATTTAGTTTGTGACAGTTGTTGCCATTATTGAGGTAGTGGAGGTTGAATTTTGGGAGATGTAGGTAAGAAATCAAAAGCCCTGTTTCTGCTATGATCCTTATAATATAGCTGGTAAATATTTAAAATAAAGCTTAATTCAAGAGAAACATAAGGATTTCCCTGGTGGTTTAGTTAAGATTCCATGCTCACATTGCTTCCCCCTGATTGGGGAAGTTCCCGCATGACTCATGGCACAGCCAAGAAAAATAAAATTTAAAAAACAATGATTCTAAAAAAAAGATATTAAGCTTGAAAGTCCCACTTTGAGAAACACCAACAAATAAACTGGACTTCCCATGTGGAGCTTGTGGTAACAAATCCATTGGAAGATCCCCTGGAGAAGGGCATGGTGACCCACTCCATATTTTGCCTGGAGAATTCAAATGGGCAGGGGAAACCCTGGAAGGCTACAGTCCATGGGTCGCAAAAAGTCAAAACAACTAAAGCGACTGGGAATACACACCACACAAAACATAAATTATACTTTAAACTGCAAAAATTACATGAGATGAGGTAAAAAGTTTCATTTAGATGAAAAAGTGGATTTTTAAAAAAAGCACTTAAGCAAAAAAGAGGAACGGGGAAAAAATCAAAATTAAAGAATGAAACAGGAGGACACAGAAAAGGAAACCAGAAATGACTGACAGCTGAGAAAGCATGGTATTCCAAAGTCAACATGACTGTTTCAGAAAGAACAAAGTCAAGTGACAAAGCTGCTGAGAAGCCAAATAGATGAGAAATGATGTCTAACAGGGAAAATGGGGTCAGAGGTGGTCTTAATTGGATGTTATTTCAGTGGAATGAGGAAACTAGGATTAAAAAGGGAAAGGGGGTTAAAAAGAGAAGTTGGCAAGGAGTGGAGGTAGTGTGTGTTGCTTTATCTAATTTGTTCATAAAATTCTGGCCTTGAATGTAGGACCTCTGGAGGTAACAGTATATCAGAGTTTTCTGTAATATCACAAATCTGGTAGATTAAGAAAGATGAATTTTAAAACACAATTATATGTAAGTAAGAGTTAATTTTTGGGTGAGACTCTTAAATGAAAATTATATGGATAGTCCGGAAATACATTATATGTATAACACTACATACACAATATATATGGTAAAAAAAGATCTCCAACGGACCCAGATAATCACGATGGTGGTGATCACTCACCTAAGCTAGACAGCCTGGAAACGTGAAGTCAAGTTGGGGGCCTTAGAAAGCATCACTACAACGACAGCTTAGTGGAGTGATGGAATGTCCGAGTGGAGATATTTTCAAAAATCCTGTAGGATGATGCTGTGAAAGTGCCTGGCAACTCATTGTGCCAAAATCAAATTTGGAAAATTTAGCTCGTGGGCCACTCGTACTGAGAACAGGTCAGTTTTCATTCGCAATCCCAACAAAGAAAAGGCAATGCCAAAGAATGCTCAAAAAATACTGCACAATTTGCAATCATGTCACCCAACTAGTAAAGTAATGCTCAAAAATTCTCCAAGTAGCCTGCAGGCTTTCAGCTATTAATCGAGAAGAACATGGGAACTTTCCAGAATTGTTCAAGCTAGATCTTTAGAAAAGTCAGAGGCACCATAGTGAACAAATTGAAGATCTAAGTGATTTGCAACATATGATGAATCAATCTTACAAAAAGCAAGCAGAGTTGTCCTGAAATACATCTATCTCTGCTTTATTTGTACTACTGCCAATAGCCTTTTACTGTGTGGGATTGCACTATAAAATGTAGAAGAAAAATTCTGAAAGAGCTATCATGGGAATACCAGATCACCTGACCAGCCTCTTGAGAAATCTGTATGCAGTGTCAAGTACCCCCCCCAGACAGTTTGGAATGTCGACCACTCCCCGCGAAACAACAGACTGGTTTCCAAAATAAAGAAAAGGAGTACGTCTAGGGCTGTGTATATTGTCACACCCTGCTTATTTAACTTAGTAACAGAGTATGTCATGACGCGCGCGGGATGCTGGACTGGAGAAAGCAGCCAAAAGCTGGAAATTAAGATTTGACTGGGAGACATGAAACAGTAAAAAACCTCATGTTATGCTGATGACACCACCCTTTATGGCAGAAAGTGAAGAGGAACTAGTAGAAAAGCCTCTTGGAATGAAAGTGAAAGGGGAGAGTGAAAAAGTTGGCATTAAAAGCTCAACATTCAGAAAAACAGGAAGATCATGGCATCTGGACCCATCACTTCATTGCCAATAGATGGGGAGACAGTGGAAACCGTGTACCGACTTTACTTTTTTGGACTCCAAGAAGGTCTCTGCCTAGATGTGTGATTGCAGCCTTGAAATTTAAAAAAGACGCTTACCCTCACTTGGAAGGAAAGTTATGACCAACCTTGAGATCAGCATATTAAAAGCAGAGAGACATTTCTTTGCCGAGACAAAGGTCCTGTCTACGTCAAGGACTAATGGCGTTTTTCCAGTTGGTCATGTATGGGATGTGAGAGTCGGACTGTGGAGGGAATAGCTGAGTGTGCCGAAGAATTGAGCTGCTGAATTCTGAAAATGTTGAGCTGTTGGAGTATTGGAGAAGACTCCTTGAGAGTTCCCTTTTTTTGAGACTGCGAAGGTGAGATCCGAACAGTCCATCCTAGGGCGATATCAGCATTCCTGGGTTGTTCATTGGAGGACTGACGGCTGAAACTTGAAACTCCAGTACTTTGGCCACCTGATGCGAAGTGCTGACTCACTGGAAAAGACCACTGAATGCCGGAGGGAGGGATTGGGGCAGGAGGAGACAGGGGGACCAAACATGAGGAACTGAGATGGTTGGATGGCATCACCCAACTCAATGGACACAAGATTTGCAGTAATACTCCAGAGAGTTGGCGATGGACAGGGAGGCCTGGCATTGCTGTGCGATTCAGGGGGTCGAAAGAGTCAGTACACAACTCGAGTGACTGAACGGAACTGATATGGTACATATACAAAAAAAAACATTAGATATTTAATTTACTATTAAAATTGCAAAATAATTAAACTTATTCCATTTTAATATAAACACTATATTAATTTGATAATACTATAATTTATTTAAGCGGTTGTTAGTTGTTACTTGATAATTAAATGGAAAATATTTCTCCTAGGATATACAATTGCAACAAAAAAAAACCTGAGGTAGGCATTGCAACCCAAAAAACCCGTTTATTTTTTTTTGTACCAAAAAAAAAAATACCAAATATTTCGTGGTCAAAGTTTTTTTTCATTTACAGGCCAATTTAGGTTATTTTAATTTTGTTAGAAAAGTGGTCAGATTTTTCAAACATTGGGGTTATGTTACCATTTCACTTTGCCAATTGGGAGTCTCAATTACTTCTATAATGATTATTAAAAATTGAAAATAAAAAAAAAAAAATTATTTTTTCATTCTTTAAAACAGGATGAAGGGATTGTTTAGTTCTCAGGGTAACTCTCTAGTCTGCGGGGCACAACTAACTTTTATTGTAAAATTTTCACATTCATATTGGGGGGACTGTAAGCCCATGGGCCAGGTGGGGCTCCTCTATCCATGGGATTTCCCAGGCAAGAATACTGGAGTGGGTTGCCATTTCCCTCGCCAGGGGATCTTTCCCAACCCAGGGGATTGGAACCCCACATCTGTTACATCTCCTGCAACTGGCAAATGGGTTCTTTACCTTAACCAAACACCACTACCTACTGTTATAGATCTTAGCTGATAAATATCATTAGCACCTTCTTATATAACAATCATCATTTCTTAAATACATGAATATGTTTAAAAATCTCACAACCTAATAGAGTACTCACTATTATCAGTTCCATTCTAAGGATAAAGTTTCACAGAGTTTACAGAAACTTACACCTAAAATCGAAGATACAGTATATGTGTGAACTACAGAGAACTGATGGTCTGTACGGACCTTTGAGGACTTGCTTAAGGAGGGAAAAGATGAGAAGAGGGATGCCAAGCAAAGATGGCCCGAAGAGGAGGAAATCCCCTTAGAGGCCCTTCCTTCCCCCAAATTTAAACCCACCCACTTCACTGACCTCCTTGGTAGACTGAGATTTAATTTGGATGAACTGGGGAAACCAAAAGGAGAGTAAAATTTGGGAAACTTGCCATGAAGACAGGGATTAGTGAAAGCTCTTGTGGAAAATGAAATGCCCGACCCATCACTGTCCCTCTTTCCCCGTACCAGAATGCCAAAAAACCATGCTATACTACGTTCACATTCTCATGACACAGTAACTCCACCTCAGGCAGGAGATGAAGCATTCTTATAGCAGGAGAAATTAAAACTATCCAAAGAAATACTACAGATATAGACATCCGGGGCTTACCAAAAAGAAAACAGGAATCCTCCACCCAAATCAAGTTCTTCTTTTCTCCATGCCTTGCCAGTACTACAGAGGCTGCCATCAATTGGTAGCATCTTAGTCCCAAAGTATAATAGTGGCCAAGATGTTTGAGAAAGGCATACAGAGAAAGGCAGAGAGGGAGAAGGCAGTGAAAGAAGGGGGAAAAAGGAGATAGATACAGAGAGAAAAAGCTCCCAAAAAAAAAGAGACAATAGAGAGAAAAAGAAAAGATGTTATGACCTAATAGAAATATGTCTGTGCTAAGTCACTTCATAGTTTGGCACTAAAAATAAACATTCAAAGATAGCAAACTATCAAAAAGTATGATAGCTAAAAAGTATGTTAAAATTCAGGATTTGGAATATTAATAGCAGAAATCCTCCAAAAGGCAGGAGAGTGGTCAAGGTTTTTAAATGGGAAAGAAAGAGAACATTTTTAGAATATAAAACAAATTTAAAACCAATTTGAATTTTAGAACAAAAAAATAAAGAAGGAGAATTTGAAAGAATAAGAAAATAATATTTTTAAACTGACAACCCTCAACTCTAAGAAAGCCTAACAAACACTCAAATAGTTAAAAAAATTTAAAATTCATGTTTGACACACTATTAAAAATTTTCAAAAAAAAGAAAAAAAAATGAATTCCATAAAACCCCCAAAGAGAGAATAAAGTCCAGAAGAGATAAAAGTTCCAATCTCATCAACTTTTAAAAGCAAAAAGGGAAACCATAAATATGAAGCCATGCTTTCAAAATTACAAAGTAAAAAAGTATTCAAGAAAATCTTCCCCAAATTTAACTATCACAAAGGAAACTAAAAACCTAAGACTTGAAAGGATTTTTTAAAAATATGATGAAAAAAATTTTCATAAGATCTTTCCCCCTATTTAAACTATAAACAAAATGAGTAAATAAGAAAAAGCATTTTTTAATTAGAAATTTCTCATTTTTACCCCCCTTTGGCCTTTTTTAAAAAAATACTTACTAGTAAAACATATTCCCCAAGAAAAAGAAAACCAAGAATAGAAATTCTAACCAGAAAAAAAGGCAAAAATTCTCAAGATAAATAATGATTTTCAGAAAAATATCAAGAAGAAAAAAATTGAAAAATTGTCTTGCCCAAAGGGAAAAAATTGTTTTTGGGGAAAAATTTTTAAGAAGTGATGTACAAAGGGTTCCAAAAAAATAAGAGACAATTAAAAAAATCATTAAGAAAGAAATAAAATCATAGAATATTTGGGAACGAAAAAAATTTAAATTTTTAAAATGCTATGTAGTGAAGTGATAAAAAAGGTTTTCCCAAAATTTATGTACCCTTTAAATTTTGGGTTTTTTTTAATCCCCTCGTCTGGTTTTTTTTTTTTGTTTTTTTGGTTTTTTTTTTTTTTTTTGGTTTGCACTGCAAAACATTGGGATAGTTTTTTCCCGACCAGGGCTGAATTGCCCTCTCGGGGAAAGCACAAGCCTCAACCCAGGCCATCAGAAAGCCCAAGTAGATTATGTTGGAAAGGGAACAATTAGATAAAATGAACTAAAGGGGAAAAAAAATAGTTACAAAATGATTTCAAATTTGAGAAATTGAAAATAAATTTGATATGTAAAAATACACAAATAGATGGAAAAACCCAAGGGAAACATAAAAGGAATAGTTTTTTCACTGGGGATTATGGGGGGGAGGTAATACTAATTTGGGTGCCAGAAATTTTTTTCTATAATTCCTTAGTACAAAATAATTTTTAAAGATTTTGAATAAAATATAGTTTTTAAAAATTTTTTTTTAATTTTAAGTGAGAAAAATTTGAAAAAAAGTACAGAACCCAATAGAACAAATTTACGAAAAAGGGGTAACATATGAAGACAAAAATGCCCTTTTGGATTGTCAACTGAAGGTGTTCACGATCCCTTGAGGGGACAGTTTCAATGAACAGATAGTATTTTCTTTTCTAAAAAATTTTGAATGAAAAGGGGAAAAAATAAAACAGAAGCTCTTTTTTGCCATTGTGAATGAAAATTTCTTGTTTAAAAATTTAAGATGGGACATAATTTCTCAATTTTTTAAAAAAACATTCTGAGAAAAGACATTAAGAAAAAATCCCAAACTCCTATACCAGGCTTTCTCCCCTTTTCATGTTTTTCCCCTACACACAATTCCACCTGTTGCCTCTTCTCATATTTTTAGGGGTTTTTTTTTCCCATTTTAAATTGATTGTTTTCAACGGGTTAAAGATTTAAAACTTCTCACTATCTCTTTCATCAGAAGTTCTCCTTTAAGATGTTGAATTAAAAGAATTAAAACAGGAGAGAGAGTTTCTACACCACCCTTTAATCCAAGTTCCCTGTCAAGGAATTGTGTTCAAAAAACCCAACCATTTTTAAAGCATTTTAAGGAAAAAGGGATGTCTTTTTGAAATATGCGACTTTTTTTATGCAATCTTTATAAAAGAAGGAGACAAAACATGGCATAAGTTAAGTATATCTGTGTGGACAAAAAAGAAACCCAAAAGGGAAAGAAAAAAAAAAGTATGAAAAACAATTTCCTAGCTAAAAAGAGTCCCATATAACCTTTTGTATAGGAAATTAAGCAGTTACAGGGTAAAAATTTAAATTGGAGAATAACTTAACGTTTCATTTTGAAGAATGAATTTTCAATGTTGTGTCAATGGATGCTTTATGTATCTTTAAAGTAAGCTTTGGTGGGGTGTAATTCTGTATGTAAATTTAAAACCAGGGCAGTTTCGCGGATGTTTTAAAAAAAATGATTCCCTTTCTTATGCTTTTCCATGGTTTTAATCTAAAAATTTTAGCTTTATTCCCTGTTTTGGGTTCCCCCGGATAAAACCTTCATTTTTTGCAAAATAAGATTTGATTTTAGTCCATTATTTTTCCAATGTAGAAGGGATTTGTTTTTAGGGATGACCCAGCCCCACCCCTCTAAGACACATTTCTAATTTTCCTTTTAGGAAATTTGCTATCCCATTGGGTGATTATGGTAAGAATCCTTTTAAAATATTTTGCACTCAGTTAAGACCCCATTAGGTCAATAGAATTTTTCAAGGGCCTTTGAAATTTGGGGGAGAGAGTTTTTAAAAACTTAAAAAGTTTGATAACACTTAGCCCCGTTGCTCCTCTTAGGGGAAAAAAGGGGATAGGTAGTTTTTATGCTCCCCAGGGAGCATGATTCCTATCCTGGGCCCTTTTCCTATGCTCTTTAAACGGGGGAATTTTTTAATTCCTTGTCCCATATTTCTTTAGCTGGAAAAAAGAACAGTAATTAAAATATTTAATGGGTTTTTTGGCAGGAAATTTAAAAGAGATAAAAAAACCATGTAAAATGCTGAAACAGCCTCTTTGGGATTTATTTAAGCACCCCAATTTAAAATTGCCATTTAAACTTCATTTTTCCAGCCCCACAATAAATTTGTTTTTTTGGTAAATTTATTGTATTTGGTTTTTTTTTTGGAGCCCCTGAACCATATCTGTTTTTTCCATACTTTTCTACAGTCTTGATAAGGATTGTTTTCCCCCCACCTCAAATAAAAACCAGTTTTCCAAATTAAGGAGGGAATTAAACAACCATACTTCCTCTGAGGAAAAGTAAAGGCCAGACAATGCACTTATTTTTACTAATTTTATTTTTTTCCTTAATAAACCTGTCTTGAAATAAAAAATGCCCAATTAATTTGGGGTTGCAAAAAAAGAACACTGCTTAGGGGAAAAGATGGACTTAAAACTGTGGCACTTTTTTTTTTGCTTTTTAAGCAACTAGTTACAAATTTTTCATAAGAAAGAAATTACATCAGAGGCCCTTTGGCCCTCAGCTGAAAACCCCCTTTAAAAGTTAAAATCATTCAGATCCTTACATATTACTCCCCTGTGATAAACTAGTGGTCAGTTCCAAAAGCATTTTTTTTTACCCTGCATAGTTTTGTGTGGGCAAAATTTTTAAGAAGTTAAACTAAATGATAAAAACAAACAAAGGAAAATTTGTCAAAAAATAAAAACAATTTCAATTCCCCTTTTAAAAAAAAAAAAACCCGCCTCATTAAATTTCAAATATTCATTTTAAGTTTATTCATGTTTTTAAAAATTTTAAAAACCCTTTGAAAATAAAAGAAAAAAAATTTTAGCTTTCGACCCCTTTCAAAATTTTACTTGGGCACTGTATTTTCAAGTTGAAACAGTTTTAACAAACTGTTTACATGTCAGCATACCCGATACCTTTAATAAGGTTTTATTAACTTGAAAGCCCCTGGGATTTTGTTTGTAAAAACCAAAACCAAAATTTTTGGGCTATTTTCATAATAAAGAATTTAACCTTGAACAAGTTTGAAAAAAATTTAAATGGTTTAAAAGTCCTGTAAAGAGGCTTTTAAAAAGATTTTTAAAAGGGAAAAACCTTTTTTTCGCTTTGTTTTTATTAAACAAAATTTTAAAATGTAATCAAAATATTTAAAGGTGGGCTTTGGGAAAAAATTTTCTTAGTTAAGCATGCTATCAGGTTGAGGCATAAACTGGGAGGTTTTGGGTTATTTATTTTTTTTTTCTATGAAATCCCCGAGAAAAAAAAATTTGCTAATTTGAATGGTGTGATTAACCCCGTAAAAAAGGGAAATTTCCATACCCTTTAGCGGAGAAGGAATGGACCCATTCCAGATTTGGCCTGGAAAAAACCCAGGAGGATAGCCTGGGGGGCTGCCAGTCCAGGGGGGTCCCCAAGATCGACTCGACGAAAAATTCACTTTCATTTTTCACTTTCATGCATTGGAGAAAAAAAGGCAACCCACTCCATTGTTCTTGCCTGGAGAATCCCAGGGGGGGGGACCCTTTTTTGGGCTGTTCTATGGGGCGCCAAGTCGACACGACTGAAGCGACTTAAGCAGCAGCAGGGGCAGCATTCTAGCTCACTCTCCAAAGGCAACAGCCCGGGGGTTTGGGGTTGATCACCCCAATAATGCCCAAAATTGAGATCATTGAAATGCCATTTTTTGAATACTGTTTTTTAAATCAGTTTTCCCCAATTTTTTTTATTTTCCCCCATTAGGCTTTACTGAATAAAGGAAAAAAGTTCTTAGTATGTTTCAAAATTTCATAAATTTCAGTAAAAGTTAAGAAAAATCTCCCCCCTTTTTTCATCAAAAAATTTAACTGTATTTGGGCCCCCCAATAACAGGAAAAGTAAAACATTTTTTTAACAAGGGCATGTTTTGCAATGGGGATTCAGAAAAGCATTTCATTGTGCCACCCCTCTTTCTTCAGAGAAGATTTAGCCCCCTGTTCTCAAAAGAAAATGCATAGTACATCTACTATACTTCTCCTGCCCCGGTTATGATAAGAAAATTTTCCCTTTTTTAAATTCAAATTTTTGTGTCAAGCATTTTAGCAGTGTTTTGGTTGGCTTCTAATAAAAAAAAAATGGTTTATCAATAAAAAAAATATTCATGGTAATTATCTATAACATGCTTATCTAAATTGGGGTTTTAACTTTGGTTTGGCATTATAATTCTCAGCTTTCTGAGGCACCAAATAAGAAATATTATAAATATAATGCACACACATTTCATTTCCTTTATAGCAGCCCTTAATCTGGGGAAGTGAGAAAGTTTTTGGGAAACGCAGAAATTTACTTTTTTCATTTTAGATCAAGTTTCTGATCATATTTTTGATCACCCGTGAGATTTTATTGTTAATATATCAAGAAAGTAAATTAATTTTTTTCCCTACAACAGAAAAATTTTTTAAAAATCCCTTTTTGGGAACTTCCCGGGTGGTCTAGTGGTAATACTCCATTCAAAGGGCCAGGGTACAATCCCGGTCGAATACTAATCCCCCATGTGGGACTAAAGTTACAAAACAAATAAAACTCCCAAGTGCTGCAACAAAGCCTGGATAGTCAAATAAATAAAAAAATATTTTTTTAAAAAAAAACAAGTATTTTTGAACGAGAAAAAATGCTTTAAAAAAATTTCTCTTGTCAATTACTAGGGGGTTTTAGTAAAATTATTCTCTAAAACAAACGAAACAAAGGCGTCATGGCTTTTTTTAAAAATTCTGTTTTTCTAGACCTTTTGAAAAAAATTACT
Source organism: Odocoileus hemionus (assembly GCA_020976825.1). Classification (NCBI taxonomy): domain Eukaryota; kingdom Metazoa; phylum Chordata; class Mammalia; order Artiodactyla; family Cervidae; genus Odocoileus; species Odocoileus hemionus. The sequence goes on along the minus strand of JAJLRB010005064.1, from coordinate 1,144 downwards.
TCTAAAAATAATGTAAAAAAATGTCGTTTTTTAGAACATGCTTTACATTTTTGATGATTACCTAAAGTAAATAGGGAAAGGAATAAAGCTAGAAAATTAATTTTTGGTTTTGAATATCATCAATTCAAAGGTTTTTTGCTGTGTCCCAAGAACTGGCAACTAAAAAAAATTTTTTCTTTGTACATGACCCTTTTAAATTTTTGTTTTTTTGTAAGACCACTCATTTATATACTGTTTTTTCAATTCATCAAAATTTTTAGAATCAATAAAACAAAAACTTTAAAAATTTGCAAACTTTTTAAAAAAAATTCAAAAGGATTTTGTGTTAAACTATTTTATCTTGTCCTCATTGTTTCCAGAAAATTTGCTGTCATGTCCCATTTTTGTATTTTATGTGGTTCATTACAAAAATGACCATACTTTTTTACCTTCTGTGTTTGCAACCTTTTAAAAACCGAATCTCACCCCCCAAAAATGACTGACTTTGTGGCTTGCTTTGGGAAATAAAATGAAGCAAATGTAATCACATAGCAGTTCTAAGACAGACCACCCGGAAAGTGGCTTCCTTCTTGCGGAACATGCCTCACCACCGTATGAGAAGCCCGGGGTAGGATGGAAAATTGAACTGGTAACTAGACTGAGTTGACCCAGTTGTCCTACCCAAGGTCCTAACAGAGACAAAATCCAGCCCAAAACACAAAACTGTTTGGGCCCGATAAAAAGAAAAACTCCCACTGAGTACGCTTCAATTTCTATCCCGGAAAGTAGAACTAAATCAATGGAGCTGTTTTAAGCCCTAATTTTTTGGCAGTTTATTACATTTTCAATAGTTTAACAATTAGACATTGAAAAGGGCTTCCCCCGGTGGTCAGCAGTAAAAAATTCTGCAATGAGGGAAAAAAGGTTTATCCCGAGTTGGGAAAATCCCTGGAAAGGAAATGATTACCCTATCAGATTTTGCCTGGGAAATCCCCTGGAAGAGGGGCTATACGTCCATGGGTACAAGATCAGACACAACTGAGAATAACAGGAAAAAAAAACAGCAGGAAAGTTTACTAAATTTGGGCTCATTGAACATCACTAGGGGTGTCATTCTTTAATACATCTTTCATTTAACAAGGATTCCCAAAGAAAAATTTGGGGG
>JAJLRB010005063.1:0-43007 GCA_020976825.1 Odocoileus hemionus | reverse complement strand
AAAACAGGGTTTTTTAGAAGTTCTATTACCCAGGGAGAGGGTCGAATTGAATGGTATACAGAGCAGGACAGGGCAGGCTCACATGAAAAAGGGTGGGCCAGGCACACAGCACAGGTCAGGACAGTCAGCAGGTGCGAGGGTGTCCAGCAGGACTCAGGTCATCCTCCAGGTCAAAGAAGCTCTGAACATGGCTAAGAAGAAAAAAATGCATCTTTTTTACAAACCCCCACAGAAATTTAACAAGTCCTCAATTATGAATGTCAACAACAAACCACAGTGTCATCAGAATCTGTGATCTTGTCACCAAGGAAAACAGAATCCTCTTACATCATGTTTCATTATACATTGTATTAAAATATTCTTGTATTCTTCACAATTTGAAATTGCTGTAGTTATCTATCTGCTGCTAGATCTTTCTATTCAAATGCATTATGAAAGAAGTATACTTTTATTTTATCACAAAATTCTTATATTTTTAAACTATATTTCAAAAAATGTTGTTTTCTTATATAAATTCTGTACATTTTAGTTCATAAATTTAGAAACTTTGTTCTGAGGTAGCTTCCCCCTGGCTTCCCTAGGCTGCAAGCACCGAAGAATTTGCTCCGGGCCTTGCTTCACACATCTAGTGTAGAGAATTAACACATTCTTCATTAAGCTGGGCAGCAGGCCACACCATGGCCAGGGCTGTCAGGAATGAAGGCCCCCACCACTACCCCCAGCATAAACTCACAGTGGCAGTGCTAGCTAGCCAGGAAACACAAAGGGAGAATTCAATGGGAAGAGATAACTCATTGGAAAGGACTGATTCTGGGAAAGCTTGGAGGCAGAAGGAGAAGGGGCAGCAGAGGATGAGCTGGTTAAAGAGCATCACTGAGCCAACGAACATGAACCTGAGCAAACTGAGAGACAGCGGAGGACAGAGGAGCCTGACCTGCCACCGTCTAAGGGGTCACAGGGAGTCAGACGTGGCTTAAGCTACTGAACAACAACAACATGAAAGGAAAGAGCATTCAGAGAGGAAAGTCATAACATCAGTGGTGGCCTTCTGGCCAGCTCTGGAATAAGGATTAGAGCCCCAGTCCTTGCAGCCTGTGCCAGGCATCTGCCTCTTTGCTCTGAATTTTGCATCTCCAACAAGCAAACTCCACCCTCCCCTGCAAGGGGAGAGACCCTGTTAGGGGACCAGAGGAGGGAGGTGCTTCTGCCCCACCTGTGCTTCTGGTGACATGCCTTCATTTGTTGTGGGTCTCCAAAAATGAGTTAGTATATTGCTCACTCACAGCACTTCAATAGCTAAGTCACAGATATGTTAAATATATGGTATTAGTAATTTTTTTTTTTCTTTTCTCTCAGTCACAGTTATAGTACATGTTGCTCTTTGATGAATCAACCTTATTCTTTGGGGGCCTTAAGATCTTTGATTTTCCTAAACTGTTTCTGCACAATATCAAAAACAAGATGAAATTATAGTTAACTATCTGAATATAAATGTATATGTGTGTGTTCAAATACTGAAATACTTAGAAACCTTTAAAAATATACTAATCTTTTTAATCACTATTTTTCATTCATATTCTCTGAATATTAGAAATCAAGATCCTAGAAAAGCCTATTTCTTAATAAATTCACTGGTATATATTAGGTACCAATTAACTGTTTGACACTACAAAACAATGAATATGTTTTTACATTTTTTTATGAGGGAGTATAGAAGAAGAAATATGAGTTCTATCAGTTTTCATGAGTCCTTGAGGCAGGACTTGGGGTAAAATAAAATAAAGTTGCATGAAATCAATTTGTGAGGACTACAAACTTTAATAATAAGAAACCTCTACCAATAGCTTTTCATGAATATCTCAACCATTGCTAGAAAGAGCACAAGTTTGAAGTCAAATGTGACTGGGCTTAAATTCCAACTCCACCATTTTTTAGCTCTGTAACTCTCAGAGCCTCAATTTCTTCCTCTGTAAAGTAAGAACCTAGGAATAAGAACATTTCATTGGAGTACTCTGAGAAACAAAATAATTTAGACAGAGCACCTAGCAACTGGAGCATATCATGTATTACAATTGTTATTGTTTTTGTTACTTTGGATAATAAAAATGTACATTTGTAGATACATGGCTTAAAAAAGATAAAAAGGTAAAAAAGATTTTTCCCCTGAATTTGAATGGTGACCCACTACAACCTTGATGCTTCTTAATTTATTATTTAAAGAATCTGGTAAAAAGAAACTTATGAGTTAAGAATGAGAAATGTTCAAAACGTATCAGTTTTGAAATATTCCATGTATATGATGTCTGGGAAGTTTACTTCATCACAAAGATTATAAACCTAGTATAAATCTGCACAGTTTATGTAATGGAGTTATACAGACATATGAAAATATTATCATTCTCAGAATTATGCCATAAACTGTATTGCAAGTATTACAGTGTGAACCCATACATTTCAGGGAATTTTTTTTTTTTTTTTTTAAATTAAAGTATAGGTGACTTATAATATTGTGTTAGTTTTAAGTGTACAGCATAGTGATTCAGTTTGGGTTTTTTTAATTCCATATTACATTCTTTCATAGCTTATTGTAAGATATTTGAGTATAATTCCTATGCTATAGGTAAATCCTTATTGTTTATTTTATGTATATTAGTTTTTATCTGTTAATCCAATATTCCTAATTTGACCCTCCCACCCTCTCCCCTTTGGTAATCATATAAGTTTCTATATCTGTAAGTATGCTTCCATCCTGTACATAGATTCACCTGTATAAATTTAGATTACATGTTTAAATAGTATCATATAGTATTTGTATTTTTCTGTCTGATTTATTTCACTAAGCTTAATATTCTGTAGGTCCATTCATGTTGCAGATGGCAATATTTCATTCTTTTTTTATGACTAATACTCCATTATATATATATAATATATATATATATATATATAGAGAGAGAGAGAGAGAGAGAGAGAGAGTGAGTGGATATATGTATATAGTATATGTATATATATATATATATATATATATATATATATATATATGTGCGTGCATGCTCAGTCACTTCAGCCGGGTCCAACTCTTTGTGACCTTATGGACTATAACTTTCCAGGCTCCTCTGCCCATGGTTTTCTCCAGGAATGAATACTGGAGTAGGTTGCCATGCCCTCCTCCAGGGGATCTTCCTGACCCAGGGATAGAACCCAAGTCCCTGCATTTGCAGACAGATTCTTTACTGCTGAGCCACCAGGAAGCCATATATATACACACACACCACTCTCTATCCATTCATCTGCCAATCTGTCAATGGACATTGAGGTTGCTTCCATGTCTTGGTAGTTGTAAATAGTGCTGCTATGAATATTTGGGTGCATGTATATTTTAGAATTATATATCTTGGGATATATGCCCAGGAATGGGATTGCTGGATCATATGGCAGTTCTATTTTTAGTTTTTTAAAGAACTCTTATAGGGTTTTCCATAGTGGCCGCACCAATTTACATTCTAGCCAACAGTGTAGAAGGATTCTCTTTCCTCCACTCCCACTCCAGCATTTATTATATATTAATGATAGACATTCCAAATCGTTTGAGGTGATACTTCATTGTGGTTTTGCTTCACATTTCTCTAATAATTAGTGATGCTGAGCATCTTTTCATGTGTCTTTTGGTCATCTGTATGTCTTCTTTGGAGAAAGCCTATTTAAGTCTTCTGCCCATTTTTCAATTGGCTTGTTAGGGTTTTTTACTCAGTTATACAAGCTGTATGCATTTTGGAAATTAAGCCGTTGTCAGTACATCATTTGCAAATATCTTCTCCCAGTCTATAAGTTGTCTTTTTGTTTTGTTTATGGTTTCCTTTGCTGTGAAAGAAAATAACTTATGCTTAATTACTTCCCATTTCTTTATTTTTGTTTTTATTTCTATTACCTTGGGAGACGGACCTAAGATAACATTGCTACAATAGATGTAAAAGAATGCTTTGCCAATGTTCTCTTCTAAGAGTTTTATGGTGTCATGTCTTACATAAGTCTTTAAGCCATTTCTAGTTTATTTTGTATACAGTTTGAGGAAATGTTCTAACTTCATTGAGTTACCTGCAGTTGTCCAGCTTTTCTGGGGCTTGCCAGGTGGCACTAGTAGTAAAGAACCCACCTGCCAATGCAGGAAACATAATGAGTCATGGGTTTGATTCCAGGGTCAGGAAGATCCTCTGGAGAAGGAAATGGCCACTTACTCCAGTATTCCTGCCTGAAGAATCCCATGGACAGAAGAGCCCGGCAGGCTGCAGTCCACATGTTGGCAGAGTCAGACACAACTGAAGCGACAGTGTGCATGCACATCCAGCTTTCCCAACACCACTTGCTAATTTTCCACAGTATATTATTGCTTTCTCTGTCAAAGATTTCTTGACCATAGGTGTGTAGATTAATTTCTGGGCTTTTCTATTCTGTTCCATTGATACATATGTCTGTCTTTGTGCCAGTACCATGCAGCTTTGATTACTGTAGCTTTGTAGCATTGTCTGAGAGAGTTATGTCTCCAGATTTGTTCCTTTTCCTCAGGATTGTTGTAACAATTCTAGGGCCTTTTATGGTTCCTTATAAATTTTAGGATATTTGTTCCAGTTTTGTGAAAATGACATGGGTAATTTGATAAGTATCACATTAAATCCGTTGATTGGTTTGGGTAGTATAGCCATTTTAGCAATATCAATTCTTCCAATCCAAGAGCATGGGATGTCTTTATACTTCTTTCAATTATCTTTAATTTCCTTACTAATGTTTTATAGTTCTCAGCATATATGTCTTTCACCTCCTTTGTCAGGCTTATTCCTAAGTATTTTTTTTAGACTGAAACAAAGTTTTATTTGTGTAATTCTTCTAATCTTTGTCTAAAATCAGTGTCTACGCTCTTTAAGTCATTGAGTGCGCCATATAACAGCATTATCAACTGTAGGACTATTTCATATATTAGATCTTTAGGACTTATCCATCTTGTATTACTGAAGCCCTGTACCAATACCTCTCCATTTACTCCTCCTCTCACCCCCAGCAACCAGCCTTCTGTCTGTCTCTATGAGTTTGACTATTCTAAATTTTTCATATAGTGCGATCATGCAGTATTTGTACTTATGGGTTTGGCATGTTTTACTCAACATAATATCCTCCGAATGTTTCCATGTTGTCACAAATGGAAAAATATCCTTCTTCTTTTAAGGCCAAAAAATGTTGTATTTTGTGTACACATCACATTTTCTTTATCCATGCATCTATTGATAAACACTGAGATTGCTTCCGTGTCTTGGCTATTGTGCGGTGAACTTGGAAGAGCAGATATTTCTTTGAGATTCTGACTTCAATTCCTTTAGCTATATACCCAGAAGAGGGATTGTTGGATTATATAGTAGTTCTATTTTTAATTTTTTGAGAACCTCTTTTTCATAGTAACTTATATGCAGAGTACATCATGAGAAATGCTGGGTTGGATGAAGCACAAGCTGGAATCAAGATTGCTGGAGAAATATCAATAACCTCAAATACGCAGATGATACCAGCCTTATGGCAGAAAGTGAAGAGGAACTGAAGAGCCTCTTGATGAAAATGAAAGAGGAGAGGAAGAAAAAATACACTGGCTTAAAACTCAACATTCAAGAAACTAAAACGATGACATACAGTCCCATATCTCCATGGCAAATAGATGGGGAAACAATGGAAACAGTGAAAGATTTTATTTTCTTGGGCTCCAAAATCACTAAGTATTTTTTAAATGCAATTTTAAAAGGGATTCTTTTCTTTTTTTTTCCCCCCTTCCAAATGTTTCATTGTTAGTGTAAAGAAAAGCAAGAGATTTCTGCATGTTAGTCTTATATTCTACTACCTTGTTAAATTTATCAGTTCTAGTAGTTTTTGTGTGGAGTCTTTAGAGTTTTCTGTATGTATTATCATACCATCTCCAAATAATGACAATTTTATCTCTTCCATTCAAATTAGATACTTTTATTTATTTTCTTTATTTGATTGCTGTGGATAGGGCTTCCAATATGACATTAAATAGAAGTGGCAAAAGTGAGCATTCTTGTCTTGTTCCAGGTTTTAGTAGGAAGGTTTTTGGTTTTTCACTTTTGAATATTATGTTGGCTGTGGATTTGTCATAAACGGTCTTTATTGTGTTGAGATATGGGCTTCCCTGGAGGCTCAGATTGTAAAGAACCCACCTACGGAAAAAACCTGTAATATTCTTTTTCTGTAGTTACTTCATCTGTTTTTGTATCAAGGTGTTGGTGACCTCATTGAATGAATTTGGAAGTGCTTCCTCCTTTTCAGTTTTTTTTTTTTTTTTTAATAGTTTGAAAATAAGTATAAGTTCTTCTTTGTCTGTTTGGCAGAATTTCCTGGTGAAGTCATTCAGTCCTGGACTTCTGTTTTCAGGGAGCTGGTTTTTTGCTTTGTTTTATTTTGTTAACAGATTTTATTTCACTTTAAGTGATTGTTTCTTGCTTCTTGACTGTCTTGGCAGGCTGTATATTTCTAGAAATTTGTTCATTTCTTCTAGGTTGTCCAATTTGTTGACATATAACTGTTCATAGTATTCTCTTATGATTTTTTTAATATTTCTGTGGTATCCGTTGTTATTTCCACTCTTTTATTTATAGTTTTGTTTATTGGCATCCTCTCTCTTCTAGATGAGCCTGGTCAGAGGTCTGTCAATTTTATCTTTTCAACACCATGCCTCTTGTTTTATTGATTTTTTCTAATTTATCTCTATTTTTAAAATTTCCTCTTTGATCTTTATTGTTTCCTTTTATCTGTTGACTTTGGGCTTGTTTGTTCTTTTTTAATAAGTCTTTTAGGTGGTAGGTTAGTTCATTTATTTGAGACATGTCTTGATTCTTTAGAAACACCTTATCTCTATCAACTTCCCTATTAGAAGTTATTTCAGTACATCCCATTCCACATATGTTGTAAAACTGTGTTTTCATTTTCTTTTGTCTCATTTTCTAATTTCTCCTTTGATTTTGTCATCAACCCATTGCTTTTTTTTTTTTCATATTCTTTTTTTTTTCATTTATTTTTATTAGTTGGAGGCTAATTACTTTACAACATTGCAGTGGTTTTTGTCATACATTGAAATGAATTAGCCATGGATTTACATGTATTCCCCATCCCAGTCCCCCCTCCCACCTCCCTCTCCACCCCATCCCTCTGGGTCTTCCCAGTGCACCAGGCCCAAGCACTTGTCTCATGCATCCAACCTGGGCTGGTGATCTGTTTCACCCTAGATAATATACATGTTTCGATGCTGTTCTCTTGAAATATCCCACCCTTGCCTTCTCCCACAGAGTCCACAAGTCTGTTCTATACATCTGAGTCTCTTTTTCTGTTTTGCATATAGGGTTATTGTTACCATCTTTCTAAATTCTATATATATATGTGTTAGTCTACTGTAATGGTCTTTATCTTTCTGGCTTACTTCGCTCTGTATAATGGGCTCCAGTTTCATCCATCTCATTAGAACTGATTTAAAACCCATTGCTTTTTGTTTCTTTTTAGTAGCATGTTGTTTACTCTCTGTGTGTTTTTTTTTTTTTGCCTCCCATATTTCTTCTTAATGTTGCTTTTTAATTTCATATTATTATGATCAAAAAAAGATGCTTGATATAATGTCTATCCTCTTAAATTTATTGAGGTTCATTTTGTGACCTAGCATGTGGTCTGTCCTAGAGAGAATGATATGCACACTTTAGGAAATGTAAATTCTCCTTTTTTTGGTTTTGGTTTGCTTGGGTTTATTTCTTTAATTTGGTTGCACTGGGTTTTTGTTGCTGTATGTGAGCTTTCTCTCTAGCTGCAGAGAACACTCTCTACTTGTGATTCATGGGCTTCTCTTTGTGGTGTCTCCTCTTGTTTGGGAGCAGAGGCTCTAGGTGCATGGGCTTCAATAGTTGCATCACACATGCTCAGTAGTTATAACTTGCTGGCTCTATGGTGTGTGATCTTCAGTAGCTGCTGCATCTGGACTTAGTAGTTGTGGCACATGGACTTACTTGCTCTGGAGCCTGTGGAATCTTCCTGGACCAGGGATAGAATTCATGTCCCCTGCACTGACAGGTGGATTCTTATCCACTGTACCACAAGGAAAATCTTATTCTGCTTTTTCAGATGAAGTATCTTGTAGATATAATTTAATTTTAACCGGTCTAATGCTCAAAATTCTTCAAGCCCAGCTTCAGCAAAAAGTGAACCGTGAACTTCCAGATGTTTAAGATGGTTTTAGAAAAGGCAGAGGAATCAGAGATCAAATGCCAACATCCACTGGATCATTGAAAGAGCAAGAAAGTTCCAGAAAAACATCTATTTCTGCTTTATTGACTATGCCAAAGTCTTTGACTGTGTGGATCACAATAAACTGCAGAAAATTCTGCAAGAGATGGGAATACCAGACCACCTGACATGCCTCTTGAGAAACCTGTATGCAGGTCAGGAAACAACAGTTAGAACTGGACATAGACCAATAGACTGGTTCCAAATAGGAAAAGGAGTTCGTCAAGGCTGTATATTGTCACCCTGCTTATTTAACTTATATGCAGAGTACATCATGAGAAACACTGGACTGGAAGAAGCACAAGCTGCAATCAAGATTGCCGGGAAAAATATCAATAACTTTAGATATGCAGATACACCACCCTTTTGGCAGAAAGTGAAGAATAACTAAAGAGCCTCTTGATGAAAGTGAAAGAGGAGAGTGATAAAGTTGGCTTAAAGCTCAACATTCAGAAAACTAAGATCTTGGCATCTGACCCCATCACTTCATGGCAAATAGATGGCGAAACAGTGGAAACAGTGTCAGACTTTATTTTTGGGGGTTCCAAAATCACTGCAGATGGTAATTGCAGCCATGAAATTAAAAGTCGCTTACTCCTTGGAAGGAAAGTGCAACATAGATAGCATATTAAAAAGCAGAGACACTACTTTGCCAACAGAGGTTCATCTAGTCAAGGCTATGACTTTTCCAGTGGTCATGTATAGATGTGAGAGTTGGACGGTGAAGAAAGCTGAGTGCCGAAAAATTGGTTTTGAACTGTGGTGTTGGAGAAGACTCTTGAGAGTCCCTTGGACTGCAAGGAGATCCAACTAGTCCATCCTAAGGGAAATCGGCCTGGGTGTTCATTGGAAGGACTGATATTGAAGCTGAAGCTCCAGTACTTTGGCCACCTCATGCGAAGAGTTGACTCATTGGAAAAGACCCTGATGCTGGGAGGGATTGGGGGCAATAGAGGAGAAGGGGATGACAGAGAATGAGATGGCTGGATGGCATCACCGACTCGATGGACATGAGTTTTAGTAAACTCCGGGAGTTGGTGATGGACAGGGAAGCCTGGCATGCTGCGATTCATGGGGTCGCAAGAGTGGGACACGACTGAGCGACTGAACGGAACTGACATGGGGTGTACATGTGTCAATGAGTATAATATCCTTTTTTATGTATTAATCCCTTAATCACTATATAGTGTGCTTCTTTGTCCTCCTTTATTCCCTTTTTTAAAAAATGTCTATTTTATCTGATATGAGTATTGCTACCTCCACTTTCTCATTGCTTCCATTCGCATGCAATATCTTTATTGGTCCATTTACTTTCACTCTCTATATGTTTTTGCCCCAAATGAGTCTCTTGAACAAATATTAAAGGTTCTTGGTTCGTTGTTGCTTTTTTTTTTTTTTTTTTTGTACTATAAGCCAACCTGTGTCTTTTGATCAGAGCATTTAATCCAATGACAGTTTGTACTTAGTGATATTTTCATTCTTATTTTCCAGTTGTTTTTGTAGTCCTTTTTTTTTTTGTTGTAGTCATTTATTTTTTGTTGTTTTTCATTTCATGATTTGATGAATTTTTGTTGTTGTATGCTTGAGTCCCTTTCTTTTTGGCTTTTGTGAATCTATTGTATGTTTTTGATTTATAGTTACCATGAAGTTCTTGCATATTGACCCATTACTATGCCTACTTGCTTTAATGTGATAGTCATTTAAGTTCAAAAATATTCTTAAAAATATACTTTTTCCACCCCCGCCCCACATTTTGTGATTTTGATGTCCAATTTTACATCTTCATGTGTTAGCCTTTACTGTTTATTGTAGTTATAATTGCTTTTGCAATTCTTTTGTTGTTTCATAGTGTATGTACTGGCTTATTTAAGTGACTTTCAACATTGATTATATCTTTCAAATTCTTATGTGATTTTCTTTTCTTTTCCTATAGATTCTTGCTTTTTTCTACTTGGAGAAGACCCTCTGGTGTTTCTTTTAGGGTTGGTTTAGTGTTGCTGGCTTCTTTTAGTTTTTGCTTGCCAGAGAAATTTTTTATCTCTCTTCTAAATTATAAGCTTGCTGGATAGGGTACCCTAGGTTGCACATTTTCCCTTTCAAGACTTTGAATATATTATGTCAATCCCTCTGATCTGCAAAGCTTCTGCAGATAAAAAGCAGTTGAAAGCTTATATATATTCCCTTGTAACTGACTATTTTCCTATGCTACCATTAGAATCCTCTCTTTAACATTTGCCATTTTAATTATGATATATCTTGGTGTATGTTTGTTTGAGTTCATCTTGTTTGGGACACTCTGCTCTTTCTGTGTCTGGATATCTGTTTCCTTCTTTAGGTTTGGTAAGTTTCCAACCCATACCATGCATAAGATGGCTTGCTTTATATTTTCCCAGAGACTTAGTAAGTTTTTTTCAGTGTTTTTTATTAGTTTTTTTTTTTCTGTCTTTTCTTCTGACTGGGTGATTTCCATTATTTAATCCTCCACATCACTATTTCATTCTTCTGTCATTTAATTGACCATTCAGTCTAGATTGCTTCTTTTTTGAAGTATAGCAGACTGATAATGTTGTGTTGGTTTCAGGTGTACAGTAGAGTGATTCAGATAGATAGATTCTTTTTTCAGATTATTCTCCATTATAGGCTATCACAAGATGCTGAATATAGTTCAGTCTATAGATTACTTCTTTTCTCAGAAGTTGAATTATTTTTCATTGAGTCTCCTGTATAATTTCTAGTTCCTTGTTAGAGCTATCTGTGTTTATATTGATAATTTTTCTTAATGCAGTAAGCATTTTCATTACATCCTCTTTGAACTTTGGGTCTGTTGGATCAGTAATGTGTGACTCCTTATTTGTCCTTTTCTGTGGGGAGGAGCAGGGGGAGTTGGGGGGTGTCTCTTGCTCTTTTAATTGTGAGTAGTTCCTGTCATTTTTATTTTACTTAACTTTCTCTCTATGAATTTAGGAGAAACCGTTATCTCTTGTGGTCTTGAAGTGATATTTTCATATTAGAGTACCTTCCCTGGTGGCTCAGATGGTAAAGATTCTGCCTGCAATGCAAGACACCTGGGTTCAGTCCTTGGGTTGGGAAGATCCCCTGGAGAATGGAATGGCAATCCACTCCAGTATCCTTTCCTGGAGAATCCCATGGATAGAGAAGCCTTGCAGGCTACTGTCCACAGGGTCACAAAGAGTCAGACATGACTGAGTAATTAATACTTTCACTTTTCACACTTTAATATGAGATCATTTTTTAGTAAACTGTAAGTTGCCGATACTTTTGATGGGAAGGCTGGTTTTGGTATGTCAGTTCAGTTCAGTTCAGTCACTCAGTCATGTCCGACTTTTTGTGACCCCATGGACTGCAGCATGCCAGGCTTCCCTGTCCATCACCAACTCCCAGAGCTTACTCTCAAACTCATGTCCATAGAGTTGGTGATGCCATCCAACCATCTCATACTCTGTCATCCCTGTCTCCTCCTTCCTTCAATCTTTCCCAGCATCAGGATCTTTTCCAATGAGTCAGTTCTTAGCATCAGGTGGCCAAAGTATTGGCGTTTCAACTTCAGCATCAGTCCTTCCAATGAATACTCAGGACTTATTTCCTTTAGGATGGACTGGTTGGATCTCCTTGCAGTCCAAGGGACTCTCAAGAGTCTTCTCCAACACCACAGTTCAAAAGCATCAATTCTTTGACGTTCAGCTTTCTTTATGGCCCAAATCTCACATCCATATATGACCACTGGAAAAACTATAGCCTTGACTTGATGGACATTTGTTGGCAAAGTAATGTCTCTGCTTTTTAGTAAGTTGTTGTGGCTGTTTTCTCCTTGACAGGGCATGTGGTTTGTGTTTGGGGGATTTTTTTTTCATTTTATTTATATTTTAATTATAGGACAACTTTTTTTTACATTGTGCTTGTTTCTGCCATATATTAACATGAGTTAGCCATAGGTAAACACATGATCCATCCTTGTTTAACCTCCTGCTAACCTCCCACCCCATACCACCACTCTAGGTTGTCATAGGGAACCAGGTTTGAGCTCCCTGCATCATACAGAAATTTTCCAATAGCTATCCATTTTATATATGATAAAGTATATTCTTCAATGCTACTCTACCAATTTGTCCCACTGTCTTCTTCCCCTACTGTGTCCAAAAGTCTGTTCTCTATGTCTGCATCTCCATTGTGCCCTGCAAATTGGCTCATCAGTATCATCCTCCTAGATTCCAAATACATACATTAATATATGATATCTATTGGTCCCTTTCTGACTTACTTCACTCTGTATAATAGACTCTAGGTTCATCCACCTCAATTAAAAGTGACCCAAATTCATTCCTTTTTGTGGCTATTTTATTCCATTGTATATATGTACAAGAATTTCTTTATCTATTCATCTATCAGGGGACATCTAGGTTGCTTCCATGTCCTCGTTATTGTACATAGGGCTGCAATGAACATTGAGGTAGATGTCTTTTTCAGTTATGGTTTCTTCAAGGTAAATACCCCATAGTGGGATTGCTGGGTCATATGGTAACTCTATTTTTAGTTCTTTTAAGCAATCTCCATGCTGTACTCCATAGCAGCAGTATAAATTTGCAGTCCCACCAACAGTGCAAGAGGGTTCCCTTTTCTCCACACTATGTCCAGAATTTATTGATTATAGATTTTTCTATGATGGTCACTCTGACTGGTGTGATGTGACACCTCATTGTGAGTTTGATTTGCATTTCTCTAATAATGAGCGATGTTGAGCATTTTTTCATGCATTTATTATCCATCTATACATCTTGTTGGAGAAATGTTATCTAGTTAGGTCTTTTGCCCACTTTTTGACTGGGTTGTTTGGCTTTTTTTTTTTTTTTTTTTTTTTTTTTTTTGGTCATTGAGCTGCTGGTACATTTCAGAGATTAATTGTAAATTGATTCATTTGGTGTTATTTTCTCTGATTCTAAGTGTTGTTTTTTCACTTTATTTATAATTTTCTGTGCTGTGCAAAAGTTTTTAAGTTTAATTAGATCTCATTTGTTTATTTTTGCTTTTACTTCCATTATTCTAGGAGGTGTGTCACAGAGAATCGTGTGGTGATGCATGTCAAAGAGTGTTCTGCCTATGTTTCCCTCTAAGAATTTTATAGTTTCTGGTCTTATCTTTAGGTCTTTAAACCATTTAGGGTTTACTTTTGTGTTTGGTGTTAGGAAGTGTTCTAATGTCACTCTTTTACATACAGCTTTCCAGTTTAACCAGCACCACTACTGTAAATCCTTGTCTCCTTTGTCAAAGGTAAGTTGCCCATAGGTACATGGGTTTACCTCTGGGCTTTCTATTTTGTTCCATTGGTCTATATTTCTGTTTTTTTTGTGCTAGTACCATACTGTCTTGAGAATGTACCTTTGTAGTGTAGTCTGAGGGCAGGAAGGTTGATTCCTCCAGCTCCATCTTTCTTTCTCAAGATTGCTTTGGCTATTTGGGGTCTTTTGTATTTCCACACAAATTATGAAATTGTTTGGTCTCGTTCTGTGAAAAATACCATTGGTATTTTGATAGGGATTGTATTGAATCCTTAGATTGCTTTGAGTGTAATAGTCATTGTTACAATATTGATTCTCCCAAACCAAGAACATGATATGACTCTCCATCCATGTCATCTTTGATTTTTCTCATGAGTGTCTTATGGTTTTCAGCATACAGGTCTTTTGTCCCTTAAGGTAGGTTTATTCCCAGGAATTTTATTCTTTTTGTTGCAATGGAAAATGGGATTGTTTCCTTAATTTCTCTTTCTGATTTTTCACTTTTAGTATATGACTGTTAGGGATTTCCTGTGTGTTAATTGTAACTTTACCATATTCTTTTTTATTTTTTAACTAATTTATTTATTTTAATTGGAAGCTAATTACTTTACCATATTGTAGTAGTTTTTACCATACCTTGACATGAACCAGCCACGGGTGTACATGTGTCCCCCATCCTGGACCCTTCCACCTCCCTCCCGATGCCATCCCTCTGGATTGTCCCAGTACATCGGCTTTGACTGCCCTGTTTCATGCATCGAAATTGGACTGGTCATCTATTTCACATATGGTAATATACATGTTTCAATGCTAGTCTCTCAAATCATCCCACCCTCCCCTTTTCCCACAGAGTCCAAAAGCCTGTTCTTTATATCTGTGTCTCTTTTGCTGTCTCGCATATAGGGTCGTTGTTACCATCTTTCTGAATTCCGTATATATGCCTTAATATACTGTATTGGTGTTTTTCTTCCTGACTTACTTCACTCTGTATAATAGGCTCCAGTTGCATCCACCTCATTAGAACTGATTCAAATGTGTTCTTTTTAATAGCTGAGTAATGTTCAATTATGTATATATACCATAGTTTTCTTATCCATTTTTCTGCCAATGGACATCTAGGTTGCTTCCATGTCCTAGCTATTGTAAACAGTGCTACAATAAACATTGGGGTACATATGTCTCTTTCAATTCTGGTTACCTTGGTGTGTATGCTCATCAGTGGGATTGCTGGGTTGTATGGCAGTTCTATTTCCAGTTCTTTAAGAAATCTCCACACTATTCTCCACAGTAGCTGTAGTAGTTTGCATTCCCGACTAACAGTGTAAGAGGGCTCCTTTTCTCTACACCCTCTCCTGCATTTATTGTTTGTAGACTTTTGGATAGCAGCCATTCTGACTGGCGTGAAATGGTACCTCATTGTGGTTTTGATTTGCATTTTTCTGATAATGAGTGATGTTGAGCATCTTTTCATGTGTTTGTTAGCCATCTGTCTGTTTAATTCTTTCACCGATTTTTGATTGGGTGATTTACTTTTCTGGTATTGAGCTGCTTGTAGAATTTTTAGATTAATTCTTTGTCAGTTGCTTCATTTGCTTTATTTTCTCTCATTCTGAAGGCTGTCTTTTCACCTAGCTTATAGTTTCCTTCATTGTGCAAAAGCTTTTAAGTTTAATTAGGTTTCAGTTGTTTTTAGTTTTGCGTTTATTTCCATTACTCTGGGAGATGAGTCATAGAGGATCTTGCTGTGATTTAGGTCAGAGTGTTTTGCCTCTGTTTTCCCCTAGCAGTTTTATAGTTTCTGGTCTTACGTTTAGATCTTTAATCCATTTTGAGTTTATTTTTGTGTGTGATGTTAGAAAGTATTCTAGTTTTATTCTTCTACAAGTGATTGACCAGTTTTCCCAGCACCACTTGTTAAAGAGATTGTCTTTTCTCCATTGTATGTTCTTGCCTCCTTTGTGAAAGATAAGTTGTCCATAGGTGTGTGGATTTATCTCTGGTCTTTCTATTTTGTTCCATTGATTTATATTTCTGTCTTTATTCTTAAGAATATAAGGATTCCATAATCCTGTGACTTTACTATATTCCTTGATTAACTCTAGGAATTTTCTGGTGGCATCTTTAGGGTTTTCTATGTATAGTATCATGTCATCTGCAAACAGTGAGCGTATTACTTCTTTTCCAATCTGGATTCTTTTTATTTCTTTTTCTTCTATGATTGATGTGACTAGTACTTTCAAAACTATGTTAAATAATGATTGCCAGGATGGGAACCCTTATCTCATTCCTGATTTTCAGTTCAGTAGAGTTCAGTCACTCAGTCGTGTGTCTGACTCTTTGTGACCCCATGAATCGCAGCACGCCAGGCTTCCCTATCAATCACCAACTCCCGGAGTTTACTCAAACTCCTGTCCATCAAGTCGGTGATGCCATCCAGCCATCTCATCCTCTGTCATCCCCTTCTCCTCCTGCCCCCAATCCCTCCCAGCATCAGGGTCTTTTCCAATGAGTCAGCTCTTCACAAGGGGTGGCCAAAGTTTCAGCTTCAGCTTCAGTCCTTCCAATAAACACCCAGGACTGATCTCTTTTAGGATGGACTGGGTGGATCTCCTTGCAGTCCAAGGGACTCTCAAGAGTCTTCTCCAACACCACAGTTCAAAACCATAAATTTTTTGGCACTCAGCTTTCTTCACAGCCCAACTCTCACATCCATACACAACTACTGGAAAAACCACAGCATTGACTAGACGGACCTTTGTTGGCAAAGTAATGTCTCTACTTTTTAATATGCCATCTAGGTTGGTCTTAACTTTCCTTCCAAGGAGTAAAGCGCCTTTTAACTTCACGGCTGCAATCACCATCTGCAGTGATTTTGGACCCACCCCTCCCCCCAAAAAAAAATAAAGTCAGCCACTGTTTCCACTGTTTCCCCATCTATTTGTCATAAAGTGATGGGGCCAGATGCCATGATCTTAGTTTTCTGAATGCTGAGTTTTAAGGCAGCTTTTTCACTCTCCTCTCACTTTCATCAAAAGGCTTTTTAGTTCCTCTTCACTTTCTGCCATAAGGGTGATGTCATCTGCATATCTGAGGTTATTTATATTTTTCCCGGCAATCTTGATTCCAGCTTGTGCTTCTTCCAGTCCAGTGTTTCTCATGATGTATTTTGCGTATAAGTTAAATAAGCAGGGTTACAATATATTGATCTTGATCTTAGAGGTGGTTTAATTGCTCAGTCGTGTCCAACTCTTTGCGACCCCATGGACTGTAGCCTGCCAGGCTCCTCTACCCATGGGATTCTCCAGGCAAGAATACTGGAGTGGGTTGCCATTTCCTTCTCCAGATCTTAGAGGAAATATTTTCAATTTTTCACCATTTAGTATAACGTTTGCTACAGATTTGTCATATATATGCTTATTATGTTGAGGTATATTCCTTCTATGCCTACTTTCTGGAGAGTTTTTATCATAAATGGGTGTTGAATTTTTTCAAAAGCTTTCTCTGTATCTATATAGATGCTTATATAATTTTTATCTTTATATTTGTTAATATGGTGTATGACATTGATTGTTTGCATAATTGAAGAATCTTTCAATCTTTGGGGTTAAAGCCTACTTGATCATGATGCATGATGTCTTTAATGTGTTGTTGGATTCTGTTTGCTAGAATTATGTTGAGTATTTTTACATCTGTGTTCATCAATGATATTTACCTGTTATTTTCTTTCTTTGTGGAATCTTTGTCTGGTATTGGTATTAGGATGATGGTGGCCTTGTAGAATGAGTTTGGGAGTTTTACTTCCTCTGAAATTTTCTAGAAGAGTTTGAGTAGGATAGGTGTCAGTTTTTCTCTAAATTTATGGTAAAATTCACCTGTGAAGCCATCTGGTCCTGGGCTTTTATTTGTTGGAATGTTTTTTTTATTACAATTTTAATTTCCAGGCTTCCAATTGGTCTGTTCACATTTTCTATCTCTTCTTGGTTCAGTTTTGGAAGATTATACTCTTCTAAGAATTTGTCCACTTCTTTGAGGTGTCCATTTTATTGGCATATAGTTGCTAATAGTAGTACCTTTGTATCTTTGTGTTGTCTGTTGTAACTTTTCCATTTCTAATCTTACTGATTTGAGTCTTCTTAATTTTTTTCTTGATGAATCTGCTATTAGTTTGTCAATTATGTTTATCCTCTCAAAGAACCAGCTTTTAATTTTATTGATCTTTGCTATTGTTCCTTCATTTTTTTCCAGTTATTCCTGTTCTGATCTTTGCAATTTACTTCCTTCTACTATTTTTGAAGTTTTTAAATTTATTTATTTTTAATTGAAGGATAATTGCTTTACAGAATTATGCTGTTTTCTGTCAAACCTCAACATGAATCAGCCACAAATATGCATATATCCCCTTCCTTTTGAACCTCCCTCCCATGTCCCTCCCAATCCGACCCCTCTAGGTTGACACAGAGCCCCTGTTTGAGTTTCCTGAGACATACAGGAAACTCCCTTTGGCTATCTATTTTACTTATGGTAATGCAAGCTATCTTTGAAGTTTTTTATTCTTACCTTTCTAGTTACTTTATGGAGAAGGAAATGGCAACCCACTCCAGTATTCTAGCCTGGAGAATCCCAGGGACAGAGGAGCCTGGTGGGTTGCTGTCTATGGGGTAACATAGAGTCAGACACGACTGAAGTGACTTAGCAGCAGCAGTTACTTTAGGTATAAGGTTACATTGCTAGATGGTTCTCCTGTTTATTCAGGTAGGTTTGCATAGCTATAAACTTTTCCTTTCAGTAAAAGTTTACTTTTACTGCATCCCATAAGTTTTGAGTTGTGTTTTCATTGTCATTTTCCTCTAGGTATTTTTTTATTTCTTCTTCAATTTCTGCAGTGACCTCTTGGTTATTCAAAAGTGTATTTTTTCACACCCATATGTTTTCTTTTTTTATAGTTTTCCCTTGTAGTTGATATATAATCTTATGGCATGGTAGTTGCAAAAGATACTTGAAATGATTTCAATCTTTTTTTAAATTTACTAAGGCTTTATTTGTGACCCAAGATGTCGTCTATCCTGAAGAATTTTCCATGTGTAATAAAGATAAAAGTATAATCAACTTTTTTTTGGACGAAATGTCCAGTAGATATCAATTAGGTACAACTGGTTCAATGTATCTTTTAAAGTTTGTATTTCCTTAATTTTCTGTCTGGATTATCTGTCCATTGGTGTGAATGGGGTATTAACCCCCCCCACTATTATTGTGTTACTGTCAATTTCACTTTTAATAGTTTTAGCATTTGCCTTATGTATTGAGGTGCTCCTATGTTGGGTGCATATATATTTATAATTGTTATATCTTCTCAGACTGATCCCTTGATCATTATGTAGTATCCTTTATTGTCTCTTATAACAGTCTTGATTTTAAAGTCTCTTTTATCTGATATGAGCATTGGTACTCCTGCTTTCTTTTGATTTCCATTTGTATGGAATATCTTTTTTCAGACTGTACATTTTCAATCTGTACGTGTCCCTAGGTCTGAGGTGAGTCACTTGTAGGCAGCATATTTAGGGGTCTTGTTTTTGTTTACACTCAGCCAAACTGTGTCTTTAGCTTGGCACATTTAATCCTTTTATATTTAATGTAATTATTGATATGTATGATCCATTTACTTTATTAATTTGAGTTTGATTTTGTATGTCTTTTCTTTCCCTTGTGTTTCCTGTCTTGAGATATTCCTTTACCATTGTAGAGCTGGTTTTCTGCTGCTGCTGCTAAGTCGCTTCAGTTGTGTCTGACTCTGTGCGACCCCATAGGCGGCAGCCCACCAGGCTTCCCTGTCCCTGGGCTTCTCCAAGCAAGAACACTGGAGTGGGTTGCCATTTCCTTCTCCATTGCATGAAAGTAAAAAGTGAAAGTGAAGCCGCTCAGTCGTGTCTGACTGTTAGCGACCCCATGGACTGCAGCCCACCAGGCTCCTCTGTCCATGGGATTTTCCAGGCAAGAGTACTAGAGTGGGGTGCCATTGCCTTCTCCTGTAGAGCTGGTTTGGTTAATTCTCTTAGCTTTTGCTTGTCTGTAAATCTTTTTATTTCTCCTTAGAATATGAATGAAATCTTTGCTGCATAGAGTAAATTTTGCTGTAGCTTTTTCCCTTTCATCACTTAAAGTATATCCTGCCACTCCCTTCTGGCCAGGAGAGCTTCTGTTGAAAGATCAGCTGTTAGCCTTATGGGAATCCCTTTACATTATTTGTTGCTTTTCCCTGGCTGCTTTTAATATTTGTCCTTTGTGGTTTTGTTAGTTTGATTTATATGTGTCTTGGTATGTTTTCCCTTGGGTTTATCCTGTATGGGACTCTGTGCTTCCTGGACTTGGGTGACTATTTCCTTTCCCATGCGAAAGGTTTTTTACTATAATCCTCCCAAGTATTTCCTCATATCATTTCTTTTTCTCCACTTCTTCTGGAGTCCCTATAATTCAAATGTTGGTGCACTTAATGTTATCCCAGAAGTCCTTATTTCCTTTTATTCTTTTTTCTTTATTCTCCTCTGCTTCAGTTTTTCCACCATCCTATTTTCCAGCACACTTCTGCATTCTTCTTCCTCATTTATTCTGCCATTGGTTTCCTCTAAAATATTATTAATCTCAGTTACTGTAGTGTTCACTGCTGATTGTCTGTTTTTTAATTCGTCTATGCCCTTGCTAAATATTTCTTGTATATTCTCAATCCGTGCCTCCAGTCTATCTGTCCCTCCATTTTATTTTCTAGATTTTAGATCATCTTTACTATCATTACTCTGAATTCTGTTTTAAGTAGATTGTTTATTTCTTAGTTTGTTTGGTCTTGTCAGTTTTTACCATATTTTTTCTGCTGGATGTCTCTCTGTCTTTTCATATTGTTTAATTTACTGTGTTTGATGTCTCCTTTCTGCAGGCTGAAAGTTCATAGTTGCTCTTCATTGTGTAGTCTGCTCCCCATGGGTAGGTGGGACCAGTGCCTTGTGAAGATTTCCTCGTTGGGGAGACTTATGAGTGTGTTCTGGTGCATGGAGCTGGATCTTACCTCTCTGAAGGGCAGTGTCACACCCAGTAGTGCGTTTGGGTGTCTATGTGCTTGGTATGATTTTGGGCAACTTTTCTGCTAATAGGCAGGGTTGTATTCATATTTTGCTAAGGTTTGAGTGTGAAGCTTCCAGCACTGGAGCTTGCTGGCCTTTGGGTAGGGCTTGGTCTTAATGTTGAGATGGAGACCTTTGTGAGAGCTCTTACCTATTAATGCTCCATAGGATTGACAGTCCTCTGGTGGTTCAAAATCCTGGATTTAGATCTCCAGTCTTGGGGGTTCAGGCCCGACCTCCTATTGAACCACCAAGACTTCACAGCTCACACACCACATGAGACAAAATCCCAGGACTAACGGTGAAACAACACTCAACAGCTAAGAACATCCAAAGAGACTCTCAGACTCATCTCTGAAGAGATGGGCTCACTTTTTTGGAAGTGGATTCTTCTGCCAGCATATAGAAAGTGTTCGTTGGAAGTTATTCCACATGCATATGAATTTTTATTTGTATGCGAGAAGGTGATCTCCCTGTCTTATTCCCCCACCATCTTGAGAGCTAGCTGTGTGTTGGGGGACTTAAAGGCTGTGTAGGAAGATATGAGGCAGGGCTTCCTTTCTGCTCCATAATTGTTAGCGCCTTGTCAGGGTCAGTGTCTTCTCCTCAGCTGCAGTAGAAGCCCTATGGGCCAAGTTCAATGAGCCTTCATTGCCCTGAAGTTTTTGCTCTGTCCCCAAAGAGGTGATTATAAGGCAAGTGAATTCATGTGAAGGCATGTGAAGGCAAGTGAATTCATGTGAAGGCATGTGAAGGCCTGTGAAGGCGTGCAGTCACAGCAGACTTGTGTGCCTCCCAAGCTGCTGCCTACAGTTCTGCTCAGAATCAGCCTTTTCTGTGTTGTGTTTGTCCCAAGTCTAGTGCAAGGCTGTGGTGTGGTGTAGGCTGGGGTTGCTGGTCAGTGGCTGGTTGCCATAGCAACTGAAGTGGCTGTGCTGCTGCCTAGGATCTAGACTGCCTTGAGGCTGACTTCTCCAAGAACTGTCAACCCCAGATCCAGCACTAAGGTGGCAAGTGGAGTGGGCAGAGCTGGGTGCTCTTGCTGGGAGACAAACAACTGAGCACATCTGAACAGCAGAAAATAGCTGCCGCTGTCCCACCTGGGTCACACTCCAGGCACCCCTCATCTAGCTCTGTG
The DNA here is from genome assembly GCA_020976825.1 of Odocoileus hemionus. NCBI lineage: Eukaryota > Metazoa > Chordata > Mammalia > Artiodactyla > Cervidae > Odocoileus > Odocoileus hemionus. The sequence goes on along the minus strand of JAJLRB010005063.1, from coordinate 21,147 downwards.
TAACCAGTCCGAGTCTTTGCCCAGATCTTGCTCCAGGCTGTGGTGTTGACTGAGTGGGGCTAGAGTGTTTGACCTTTTGGATTGGAAAGTGATGCAGCAGCCAGCAGTGCCCTGATCGTTAGCATATCTGCACAGACACTCCTACTGAGTAAAGTCAAATCTAGGCTTTTCCAGCCCTTCTGTTCTTCTCAAAGCACTTCCAGCAGAGATGGGGTCTCATGTCCTCTGCACAGAAACTCAGGACTGAGACACCCAGAATAACTTGACCTTCTCACTCCCAGGGCAGGGGTTTGCATGTGTGGACTTTCTTTTTTTTTTTTTTTTTTTTCGGATCCTTCCCAGGAACACAAATATCAAACCAATTCCTTTTTTTCCATCCTACTCAATTAGGTGGAGCTATTTCTTGCAGCTTTGGTTGTATAGGAGTTTTTCTGTCAGTTTCCAGTTAGCTTTCTGTGAGAATTGTCGCACATTTTGATGTTTCCTGGGGAAGCTGAGCTACATGTCCACCTATTCCAACATCTTGATTCCTCCATTTTCTTTTTTGATATTTCATAGTACTGTAAAAATCCTACCAAAACCTGGTTGAGACTTAAAGCAGTACTTTAAGAAGCCAGAAGGTGGCACTAATTTCTAAGAACTGAACATCTGAAAATAATGTGCTTTGACTTCTAATCATTTACCATTTCTTTTCCTGGTTAGAACTATGAGGCTTTACATTTTCATCCGTTTTCTTTCTTTCTTTTTTTTTCCCTTTATTTTTATTAGTTGGAGGCTAATTACTTTACAGTACTGTAGTGGTTTTTGCCATACATTGACATGAATTAGCCATGGATTTACATGTGTTCCCCATCTTGAACCCCCCTCCCATCTCACTCCCCATCCCATCCCTCTGGGTCATCCCAGTGCACCAGCCAGATCACTTGTCTCATGCATCCAACCTGGACTGGTGATCTGTTTCACACTTGTTTTCAGATCTCAGTGTAAATTCTTTGTTCTTAACTTTCTCTTCTTTAGATAAAGAAGTGAGAGTGGTATTTGAATGAGTTAGTATGAGCAGGAATTGACAGGGCTTCTCTGGTGACTCAGTGATAAAGAATCCACCTGCCAATTCAGGAGACACAGGTTTGATCCCTGGGTCAGGAAGACTCCATGGAGAAGGAAATGGCAACACGCTCCAGTATTCTTGCCTGGAAAATCCCATGGACAGAAGAGCCTGGCAGGCTACGGTCCATGGGGTTGCAAAAAGTCAGACACAACTTAGCCACTAAGCAACAACATTAAGAAGTTAAAAATAAAAAGAAGAAAGATGCTTATATTCAAATTTACCAAAGAAACCTGGAGAGGCAAGCAGCAGTCTTATATTTTTCCAAATATATCCATTTACAACCCCATGGACTGTAGCCTGCCAGGTTCTTCCACCACAGGATTTTCCAGGCAAGAATACTAGAGTGGCTTGCCAGTTCCTTCTCCAGGGGATCTTCCCAAGCCAGGGATCGAACCCATGTCTCCTACATGGCAGGCAGACCCTTTACCATCTGAGCCACCAGGGAAACATCCATCTGCCCAAGTGTGTGCTGACTTTCCTGACAAAGTTACATATCTATTTCAAGGTACTGTATGCTACTGAACACCACACTTGCAAGACTAGCATATTGGAGTCTTTCTAAATCAGTAGTTTCCAGGGGAAAACCCATCTACCTTCTGTTGCTTTATTCAAATACACAATAGAAAAGGAACAACTGAATTGGATTTTCACTAGGTTGATCCTGCCTAGTGTTCACTCTGCAGCTTATATAGAATATAGAATCCAAGTTAAAATTGACCACAGGTTTTTGTATTTGTATAAGAACAAAAAAATGAGTTTTATTTCAAGAATTAGATTTAGACAAGAGAATCTATTCTGAAAATACAGTTCATTTTCAAGAATTCTTCCTTAATAAATTTAAGAAATTTTTTCAAGTCTATATTATAAAATTTAAAAAAACATTGTGAGGGAATCATACATATATTTGCCATGTAAAAGCCCAAAAAAATTGTCAAAAACTATCAATTGCTCGAAGAAAAATATTTATTATTTTAGCTTATAGGTTACAAAAGATATTACTATCAAATATCAAACAGAAAACAATGTTTGTAAGATAAAACTCATGAAATTGTAGTTATATTTACATAACTTAGTTATGAAAAACAACTGACTTTTCAAGTTGGGGTCCTCTGTCTTGATTCAGTATCAATATACAATACATTATGTCAATGTTTGCCCATATTCAAAGAGTCAAGATTCTAATGTTTTTGCAAAAATCCAGAAACATTATTTTTCTATAATGGCAGATGACTAGAAATATCCAAAAAATAAATAAATAATCAATGATTAGCATTGGTGGTTGTACAGAAATTCTATTTTTCAAATTCATCCAAGAGCACCAATTTTTCCCTTCATCACTTAAGAATAGAACAGTTGAAGATGGCAGAGGAATAGGATGGAGAGACCACTTTCTCTCCTACAAATTCATCGAAAGAACATTTGAACGCTGAGCAAATTTCACAAAACTTCTGATCGCTAGCAGAGGACATCAGGCGCCCAGAAAAGCAGCCCATTGTCTTCGAAGGGAGGTAGGACAAAATATAAACGATAATAAGGGAGTCAAAAGAGCTACGGATGGAGACCCGTCCCGGGAAGGGAGTCTTAACAGAGGAAGTTTCCAATCACCAGGAAACCCTCTCACTGGCGGGACTGGGGGAAGTTTTCGGCATTCTAACTGGGAGGAAAAATTAAACAAGGCCCACAGATTACGTGCCTAAAAGCAACTCCCAGCAGAAAAGTACCCCAGACTCCCGTACCCGCCAGCAACAAGCGGGGCGGAACGGAGAGGAGCGGGCGGCATTGCTTAGGGTAAGGACCCGCCGGAAGACCCTGAGAGCAATCGGAGGGAGCTTTTTTAAACTGTGGGATAGCAAGGGACAAAATTAACTGCCCCGAACACACTGCCGGTGGTTCACAAAACAAAGGGACTGAGAATCTCCAGAGAAGAGCCGGCCCATCCCCGCTGGAGGTAGGAGGCAGGGGGGAGGGGAAAAGGGCAAACTTAGCCACTGAGAATCCACCCCCTCCCACACTGCAAACAGGCCTCCGGGTTCTAGCTAAAGACTTCCTGAGACCCGACTGGCGGCGCGCGCTGGGGCCGCGGAGGGAAAAAGTGCGCCGTACCTGGGGAGATTGCACCCAAGCCTCTGGCTGCCTGGGCCGCTCAGGCCGGGGAAGGCACAAAACGCAGGCACAACCGAATCTGCGCTTTTGTGGAGTACCCGAAAACTGGAACCGCACTCAACGCAGGGCCCGCTCCATATAGAGCAGCCGGGAGCCTGAGCAGTGTAGACGGCGAAAGCACAGACACCCGTGAGCGGGGCAAACCCAGTGTGACCGGAACACGGTGAGTGCTATCCACACAGAGCGGTATCTGTCTGCAGCGCCCCGCCCTCCCCGTAGCAGGACTGAACTGAACTAGTGAACCTAAATAAGAGATCACCTCCGCCCGCCTGTGTCAGGGCGGAAATTAGACACCAAAGAGACGGCAAAAAGAAGCCAAATAAACAAAGGGAACCGCTTCAGAAAGGACCGGTGCAACAGATTAAAATCCCTGAAGGTAACACCGACTACACCGGAAGGGGCCTACAGATATCGAGAAGTGTAAGCTGGAAAGAGGAGCTATCTAAAATTGAACTGATTCTACGCTGACCGCAACAACTCCAGAGAAATTCCTAGATATATATGTACATATTTTTTTTTAATTAAAAAAAAATTTTTTTTCTTTCTTTTTTTTTATTTTTTTTTTTTTCTCTTTTATTTTCTTTTATAATTCCCTATTACTCCTCAACTTGCATTTTCATATATTTTTACGATTTTTTTAATTAGGGAAAAATTTTTTTTTTTTTTTTTTTTTTTCTTCTTTTTCTCTCATATTTCCTTTTAAAGTCCTCTAATACTCCTCTATTATTCCTTAACTTTCATTTTCATTTCACTATAACCTTGCCAAAAAAAAAAAAGAGAGAGAGAGAGAGAGAAACCTATTTTTAAACCGAACTTCATATACAGCTCTAAATTTTTTTTGTGTTTTTGTTTTTGTTTTTAAATATTGTATTTCAAAGAATCTAACCTCTACACTAGATTTTCAATCTTTGTTTTTCAGTAGTATGTGATATCAATTTTGGTCATTTAAGAATCCAATATTCATTTCCCATTTCTATTCAGGAGTGTGGTGATACTCTCCCACTTTTGACTGTCTGTTTTCTGCCTCAGAATACCTCTATTTCCTCCATTCCCCTTTTCTTCCCAATCCAACTCTGTGAATTTTTGTGGGTGTCTGGGCTACGGAGAACACTTTGGGAACAGATAACTGCGTAGATCTGTCTCTCTCCTCTTGAGTCCCCTTTTTCTCCTCCTGCTCACCTCTATCTCCTTCCTGCCTCTCCTATTCTTCATGTAACTCTGTGAACCTCTCTGGTTGTCTCTCACGGTGGAGAATCTTTTCACCATTAACCTAGAAGTTTTATTATCAGTGCTGTATAGTTGGAGAAGTCTTGAGACTATTGGAAGAATAAAACTGAAATCCAGAGGCAGGAGACTTGAGCCCAAATCCTGAGAAAACCAGAAAACTCCTGACTACACGGAACATTAAGGAATAAGAGACCATCCAAAAGCTTCCATACCTACACCAAAACCAACCACCACCCAAGAGCCAATAAGCTCCAGTACAAGACATACCACGCAAATTCTTTAGCAACGCAGGAACATAGACGTGAGTGTCAACATACAGGCTCTCCAAAGTCACACCTAACACAGAGACCCATTGCAAAACTCATTACTGGACACTCCATTGAACTCCAGAGAGAAATAATCCAATTCCACGCACCAGAACGCTGACACAAGCTTCCCTAACCAGGAAACCTTGACAAACCAATCGTCCAACCCCACCCACTGGGTGAAACCTCCACAATAAAAAGGAACCTCAGACCACAAGAATACAGAAAGCCCACTCCAGACACAGCAATCTAAACAAGATGAAAAGGCAGAGAAATACCCAACAGCTAAAGGAACATGAAAAAAGCCCACCAAGTCAAACAAAAGAGGAGGAAATAGGGAATCTACCTGAAAAAGAATTTAGAATAATGATAATAAAAATGATCCAAAATCTTGAAAACAAAATGGAGTTACAAATAAATAGCCTGGAGACAAAGATTGAGAAGATGCAAGAAATGTTTAACAAGGACCTAGAAGAAATTAAAAAAAAGTCAATTAAAAATTAATAATGAAATAAATGAGATCAAAAACACTCTGAAGGGAACCATGAGTAGAATAACAGAGACAGAAGATAGGATAAGTGAGTTAGAAGATAAAATGGTGGAAATAAATGAAGCAGAGAGGAAAAAAGAAAAAAGAATCAAAAGAAATGAGGACAATCTCAGGGACCTCTGGGACAATGTGAAACGCCCCAACATTCGAATCATAAGAGTCCCAGAAGAAGAAGACAAAAAGAAATGCCATGAGAAGTTACTCGAGGAGATAATAGCTGAAAACTTCCCTAAAATGGGGAAGGAAATAGCCACCCAAGTCCAAGAAACCCAGAGAGTCCCAAACAGGATAAACCCAAGGCAAAACACCCCAAGACACATATTAATCAAATTAACAAAGATCAAACACAAAGAACAAATATTAAAAGCAGCAAGGGAGAAACAACAAATAACACACAAAGGGATTCCATAAGGATAACAGCTGATCTATCAATAGAAACCCTTCAGGCCAGAAGGGAATGGCAGGACATACTTAAAGTAATGAAAGAGAATAACCTACAACCTAGATTACTCTACCCAGCAAGGATCTCATTCAGATATGAAGAAACTCAAAAGCTTTACAGACAAGCAAAAGCTGAGAGAATTCAGCACCACCAAACCAGCTCTTCAACAAATACTAAAGGATCTTCTCTAGACAGGAAACACAGAAATGTGGTATAAACGTGAACCCCAAACAACAAAATAAATGGCAACAGGACCATACCTATCAATAATTACCTTAAATGTAAATGGGTTGAATGCCCCTACCAAAAGACAAAGGCTGGCTGAATGGATACAAAAGCAAGACCCCTATATATGCTGTCTACAAGAGACCCACCTCAAAGCAAGGGACACATACAGACTAAAAATGAAGGGCTGGAAAAAAATATTCCACGCATACGGAGACCAAAAGAAAGCAGGAGTCACAATACCCATATCAGATAAAATAGACTTTCAAATTAAGTCTGTGAAAAGAGACAAAGATGGACACTACATAATGATCAAAGGATCAATCCAAGAAGAAGATATAACAATTAAAAATATATATGCACCCAACATAGGAGCACCGCAATATGTAAGGCAAACACTAACGAGTATGAAAGAGGAAATTAATAGTAACACAATAATAGTAGGAGACTTTAATACCCCACTCACAACTATGGATAGATCAACTAAACAGAAAATGAACAAGGAAACACAAACTTTAATGAACACAATGGACCAGCTAGACCTAATTGACATCTATAGGACGTTTCACCCCCAAAACAATCAACTTCACCTTTTTCTCAAGTGCACATGGAACCTTCTCCAGAATAGATCACATCCTGTGCCATAAATCTAGTCTTGGTAAATTCAAAAAGATTGAAATCATTCCAGTCATCTTTTCTGACCACAGTGCCGTAAGATTAGATCTCAATTAAAGGAAAAAAATTATTAAAAATTCAAACATATGGAGGCTAAACAACATGCTTCTGAATAACCAACAAATCATAGAAGAAATCAAAAAAGAAATCAAAATATGCATAGAAATGAATGAAAATGAAAACACAACAACCCAAAACCTATGGGACACTGCAAAACCAGTGCTAAGGGGAAGATTCATAGCATTACAGGCCTACCTCAAGAAACGAGAAAAAAGTCAAATAAATAACCTAACTCTACACCTAAAGCAACTAGAGGAGGAAGAAATGAAGAACCCCAGGGTTAGTAGAAGGAAAGAAATCTTAAAAATTAGGGCAGAATAAATGCAAAAGAAACTAAAGGGATCATAGCAAAAATTAACAAAGCTAAAAGCTGGTTTTTTGAAAAAATAAACAAAATTGACAAACCATTAGCAAGACTCATTAAGAAACAAAGGGAGAAGAACCAAATTAACAAAATTAGAAATGAAAATGGAGAGATCACAACAGACAACACTGAAATACAAAGGATCATAAGAGACTATTACCAGCAGCTCTATGCCAATAAAATGGACAACTTGGAAGAAATGGACAAGTTCTTAGAGAAGTATAACTTTCCAAAACTGAACCAGGAAGAAATAGAAGATCTTAACAAACCCATCACAAGCAAAGAAATCGAAACTGTAATCAGAAATCTTCCAGCAAACAAAAGCCCAGGACCAGATGGCTTCACAGCTGAATTCTACCAAAAATTTAGAGAAGAGCTAACACCTATCTTACTCAAACTCTTCCAGAAAATTGCAGAAGAAGGAAAACTTCCAAACTCATTCTATGAGGCCACCATCACCCTAATTCCAAAACCAGACAAAGATGCCACAAAAAAAGAAAACCACAGGCCAATATCACTGATGAACATAGATGCAAAAATCCTTAACAAAATTTTAACAAACAGAATCCAACAACATATTAAAAAAATCATACATCATGACCAAGTGGGCTTTATCCCAGGAATGCAAGGATTCTTTAATATCCGCAAGTCAATCAATGTAATACACCACATTAACAAATTGAAAGATAAAAACCATATGATTATCTCAATAGATGCAGAAAAAGCCTTTGACAAAATTCAACATCCATTTATGATTAAAACTCTCCAGAAAGCAGGAATAGAAGGAACATACCTCAACATAATAAAAGCTATATATGACAAACCCACAGCAAGCATCACCCTCAATGGTGAAAAATTGAAAGCATTTCCCCTGAAATCAGGAACAAGACAAGGGTGCCCACTCTCACCACTACTATTCAACATAGTTTTGGAAGTTTTGGCCACAGCAATCAGGGCAGAAAAAGAAGTAAAAGGAATCCAGATAGGAAAGAAGAAGTGAAACTCTCTCTGTTTGCAGATGACATGATCCTCTACATAGAAAACCCTAAAGACTCTACCAGAAAATTACTAGAGCTAATCAATGAATACAGTAAAGTTGCAGGATATAAAATTAACACACAGAAATCTCTTGCATTCCTATACACTAACAATGAGAAAACAGAAAGAGAAATTAAGGAAATAATACCATTCACCATTGCAACAAAAAGAATAAAATACTTAGGAGTATATCTACCTAAAGAAACAAAAGACCTATACATAGAAAACTATAAAACACTGATGAAAGAAATCAAAGAGGACACAAACAGATGGAGAAATATACCATGTTCATGGATTGGAAGAATCAATATTGTCAAAATGGCTATACTACCCAAAGCAATCTATAGATTCAATGCAATCCCTATCAAACTACCAACGGTATTTTTCACAGAACTAGAACAAATAATTTCACAATTTATTGGAAATACAAAAAACCTCGAATAGCCAAAGTAATCCTGAGAAAGAAGAATGGAACTGGAGGAATCAATCTGCCTGACTTCAGACTCTACTACAAAGCCACAGTCATCAAGACAGTATGGTACTGGCACAAAGACAGAAATATAGATCAATGGAACAGAATAGAAATCCCAGAGATAAATCCATGAACCTATGGTCACCTTATCTTTGACAAAAGAGGCAAGGATATACAATGGAAAAAAGACAACCTCTTTAACAAGTGGTGCTGGGAAAACTGGTCAACCACCTGTAAAAGAATGAAACTAGAACACTTTCTAACACCATACACAAAAATAAACTCAAAATGGACTAAAGATCTAAATGTAAGACCAGAAACTATAAAACTCCTACAGGAGAACATAGGCAAAACACTCTCCGACATAAATCACAGCAGGATCCTCTATGACCCACATCCCAGAATTTTAGAAACAAAAGCAAAAATAAACAAATGGGACCTAATGAAACTTAAAAGCTTTTTCACAACAAAGGAAACTATAAGCAAGGTGAAAAGACAGCCCTCAGATTGGGAGAAAATAATAGCAAATGAAGCAACAGACAAAGGATTAATCTCAAAAATATACAGGCAACTCCTCCAGCTCAACTCCAGAAAAATAAATGACCCAATCAAAAAATGGGCCAAAGAACTAAACAGACATTTCTCCAGGAAAACATACAGATGGCTAACAAACACATGAAAAGATGCTCAACATCACTCATTATCAGAGAAATGCAAATCAAAACCACAATGAGGTACCATTACACGCCAGTCAGGATGGCTGCTATCCAAAACTCTACAAGCAATAAATGCTGGAGAGGGTGTGGAGAAAAGGGAACCCTCTTACACTGTTGGTGGGAATGCAAATTAGTACAGCCACTATGGAAAACAGTGTGGAGATTTCTTAAAAAGCTGGAAATAGAACTGCCATATGACCCAGCAATCCCACTTCTGGGCATACACACCGAGGAAACCAGATCTGAAAGAGACACGTGCACCCCAATGTTCATCACAGCAGTTTATAATAGCCAGGACATGGAAGCAACCTAGATGCCCATCAGCAGACGAATGGATGAGGAAGCTGTGGTACATATACACCATGGAATATTACTCAGCCATTAAAAAGAATTCATTTGAATCAGTTCTAATGAGATGGATGAAACTGGAGCCCATTATACAGAGGGAAGTAAGCCAGAAAGATAAAGACCATTACAGTATACTAACACATATATATATGGAATTTAGAAAGATGGTAATGACAACCCTATATGCAAAACAGAAAAAGAGATTCAGATGTATAGAACAGACTTGTGGACTCTGGGAGAAGGTGAGGGTGGGATGTTTCAAGAGAACAGCATCGAAACATGTATATTATCTAGGGTGAAACAGATCACCAGCCCAGGTTGGGTGCATGAGGCAAGTGCTCGGGCCTGGTACACTGGGAAGACCCAGAGGGATCAGGTGGAGAGGGGGTGGGAGGGGGGACCGGGATGGGGAATACATGTAAATCCATGGCTAATTCATTTCAATGTATGACAAAAACCACTGCAATGATGTAAAGTAATTAGCCTCCAACTAGTAAAAATAAATGGAGAAAAAAAAAAAAAAACGTCAGTTCCTTGCTTCCTCATTCCCAATCCACTGCTGTCACTTTAATAGAACTAAAGAAAAATGCATAATTTCACATGTGGAAGCCGTGAGACCACTAGGGTTACAAAAAAAAAAAAAAAATGCAGTTAATAACCCTAAAATAGTCTCTTCACAGTCTGTTCGTGACACGGGGCCCTCTGAGTGCAATCCAGACATTCTTTGACCCCTTCTATTCCTATTGCTCTCGAAGAGATATTTCTGTCACAGCTTCAAAGTTACCAAAAGACAAAGTCCCTTGAAGGGAGTCACAGCAAAGGGTTTAGAGAAAGAACTTACCTGCCAGGAGGCATGCAGTTCTACCTGCAGCTCTGCTCAGCAGCTAGGAGGTGCCTGTGAAGTTTTTTTTTTCTAGTAAGCACATTTTTGGGCTTCCCTGGTGGCTCAGATGGTAAAAAATCTGCCTGCAAAGTTAGAAACCTGTGTTCAACCTCTGGGTTGGGAAGACCCCCTGGAGGAGGGCATGGTAACCCAGTATTCTTGCCGCAGAATCACGACTGAGTGACTAAGTGCAGCAGAGGCACATTTTTAAAAGTAAAGAGAAACAGAGAAATTTATTTTAATAATATATTTCATTTAACCCAATATTTAATGAATATGCAAGTGAAAGTCACTCAATCATATCTGACTCTTTCTGACCCCGTGAATTAGACAGTCCATGGAATTCTCCAGGCCAGAATACTGGAGTGGGTAGCTTTGCCCTTCTCCAGGGGATCTTCCCAACCCAGGGATCGAACCTATGTCTCCCACATTGCAGGTGGATTCTTTACCAGCTGAGTCACAAGGGAAGCCCAAGAATACTGGAGTGGGTAGCCTATCCCTTCTCCAGCAGATCTTCCTGACCCAGGAATCAAACGGGGGTCTCCTGCATTGCAGATGGATTCTTTACCAACGAGCTATCAGGGAAACTCGCTTTAGTGAATATAAAATATTATTAATAAGATGTTTACATTCTATTCTCCATACCAAGTCCTTCTCAGTCAGGCTCAGCCACAGTGTCATGTGGTGTAGACCTGTCATATGTCAGCATAGCTTCAGCGCAAGAGACTCTGAGAGCATGACAGACCCATCACTGTGAGCACAGCTAACCTCCACTTTCACTATCTTGCCTGCTTCTTTGTAGCACAACCATTGATAACATATTTCTATTATTGTTTATATCAACATCACACCATTATCTTTTTCAATGAGTCAGTCACAAATTCCTTCAGTTACAATTCAGTGTAAGCTGCACTCATTGGTAGACTTCCTGAGGTCCTCAAAGTCCTCGTTATCATTCTTGACTGAAGGTCGCTCCTCCCTCTCCCTTCATCTAACCCAGCTTTCACATTACATCACTATAGTGATATTTGTAAAAGGCAATTTGATCATTGCTTAACTTACTCAAAAATTATGAGGAAAATATCAAACAGTTTATAATTTGACCATTAACTATCTCATTTCATCTGCTTCCAGTTTCCTTTTCATATTTCATTCTAAAACTTGTAAACTCCATGTGTTCTCTGAATATGACATTTTGTTTGTCCTCTTAGAATATGCTATTCTTTCCACAAGATATGACCTTTGTTTGTCACCTGCCAGGTGGATTTCTATCATTAGCCAAGCCTCAGTCTGTTCTGTTAAGTAAGCTAAGTGGCCACACATTTGAGGATAAGGATGGTATTTTCTTATCCCACATCACCAGTATCTAACTCGTGGTCAGACAATGAGCTAGAGATAGATTTGTTGATCTATCCTGAACTATACTAAAACTTTAAGCAGACTTAGTTGTAATAGGAAGAAATGTTATAAAAGAAAGGCATTACTGTATTTTAGTATTAAATTTAACTGAATTCTATTTTAACTGTTTTTAATGCCAACATGCAAACACTCTCAGTATTATAATTTTGGCCAGATTCTAGTTAATCTTATTTAATTTCTTTCAACCATCTTTCCTACAAAACCACTGAAATCCCTGATGGGAAGTCTTATTACCTTTGAAGTGAAAGCCACAAATTACTTCGTTCAGTTCAGTTCAGTTCAGTCATGTCCGACTCTTTGCGACCCCATGAACTGCAGCATGCCAGGCCTCCCTGTCCATCACCAACTCCCAGAGTCCACCCAAACCCATGGCCATCGAGTCAGTGATGCCATCCAACAATCTTATCCTCTGTTGTCCCCTTCTCCTCCTGCCCTCAATCTTTCCCAGCATCAGGATCTTTTCAAATGAGTCAGCTCTTCGCATCAGGTGGCCAAAGTATCGGAGCTTCAGTTTCAACATCAGTCCTTCCAATGAACACCCAGGACTGATCTCCTTTAGGATGGACTGCTTGGATCTACTTGCAGTCCAAGGGACTCTCAAGAGTCCTCTCCAACACCACAGTTCAAAAGCATCAATTATTCGGCACTCAGCTTTCTTTATAGTCCAACTCTCACATCCATACATGACCACTGGGAAAACCATAGCCTTGATTAGATGGACCTTTATTGGCAAAGTAATGTCTCTGCTTTTTAATATGCTGTCTAGGTTGGTCATCACTTTCCTTCAAAGAAATAGGTGTCTTTTAATTTCGTGGCTGCAGTCACCATCTGCAGTGATTTTGGAGCCCCCAAGAAAATAAAGTCAGCCACTGTTTCCACTGTTTCCCCATCTATTTGCCATGAAGTGATGGGACCAGATGCCATGATCTTAATTTTCTGAATGTTGAGCTTTAAGCCAACTTTTTCACTCTCCTCTTTCACTTTCATCAAGAGGCTCTTTAGTTCTTCTTCACTTTCTGCCATAGGGTGGTGTCATCTGCATATCTGAGGTTATTGATATTTCTCCTGGCAATCTTGATTCCAGCTTGTGCTTCCTCCAGCCCAGCATTTCTCATGATGTACTCTGCATATAAGTTAAATAAGCAGGGTGACAATATACAGCCTTGACGAACTCCTTTTCCTATTTGGAACCAGTCTGTTGTTCCATGTCCAGTTCTAACTGTTGCTTCCTGACCTGCATACAGGTTTCTCAAGAGTCAGGTCAGGCAGTCTGGTATTTCCATCTCTTGCAGAATTTTCCACAGTTTATTGTGATCCACACAGTCAAAGGCTTTGGCACAGTCAATAAAGCAGAAATAAATGTTTTTAACCATATTTAATGATGTATATATACATTTAATGATTCATCAACATGTATATATATATATGTACATATATATATGGTATATGTGTGTATGTATATAGATGGATGAATAGGTAGATAGAAATAGTGATATGTCTCAAAATCCTAATTCAGAATCTGTTGAGTTTTGAGGAAAAGTGTATTTATCCTAGCGCACACATCCCAAGGAATAAACTGATAAAGTTTTAATAAAATATCAAAATTAAGTGTTTGGCTGATTCCACACAAATCCCTACACTTGACTAGTTATATGAAGCAAGCAGAAATAAAAGCCTCTGATAAACAGAAATCTTTTTCCCAAGATGGCAGAATTATTTGTTGTTTAAACAATTATAACCAGACATAACAATCTGGTTTAAGTGTTAGTACTAGAGTGAGGATATTTTCTAGGATTTGTAAAAATTCTCATTTTACAACTTCCTGAGACATTCATCATCTCTTAAGAAGAGAGCATTATAAGGTAATTGAGACAGGCTCTTCTTTTCTCTGTTGAGCTGACTTGAACTGGTAGAGATGGATTTTAGGAACATCCTTTAATCTGGGAAAATCATTCACAACAGTTAGGATGAGGATCAAAATCCCCCTTCCTGCTCCCGGTGGTCCTCTGTGTGTGCGGAAAATAAAAGCCACTTGGGAATATTTATGAAGGAAACAGAGCAATGAAAGACAAAATGTGGATACAAGACTAGAGGCAGGCAGAAAGGAGAGGCTAGCCAGCTAACAGCACTCCTCAACTCAATCCTATTTGTCTACCCAAGCCAGGCACTTCCAGTTTTTACCATTTCTTCGTTCTACTAAATCTCCCTAGAGTTTCAGGCCTATTGAAATCCATGCTTTTACTAACATGTGTGGGAACAAAGCAAGGAAGAATATTTCCTTTAGACAACTATCTTTACTTCAAGAATGGTTCTGGTCATTCAACATATGGTGATGGAAAGTGATCTATTTCCTTCCCATTTCTTGGCCTTCATATCCCTGTCTGTTGGCTCTGGCTCATGCAAAGGTGAAGGATTAGAGAAGCTCAGTTCGTTCCCTCTTTCTAAGTCATAACCAGTGTTTGAATGCCAAATTATGGTTACAAAGCACCTAGGCAAATGCTTTGACTGCTGTGATCTTTTCTATTTCTAAAATTAACTTCCAAAATGCAAGACTTTGCTTTTTAAGTAAATTCGTCATTACCTCGAAAGGATATGTGAGTGAAAGGCTTATAGATAGGATCTCAAAAACACCACACTTCCTTTGCTCTGGATTTGAATTCCCTATGGAGCCTCTGAGTTGCTCAGTGCTGAAGGGCACTTGAGTATAATTAACGTGACAGTAAACAGACTATATGGCAAGCTTCATCAGGGAAACACAACCCTCCTCTTACAAGTCTAGGTACAGGTTTGTTCTAACCATTTGCTTTGGCTTTTCCACAGCTGTTCAAGTCACTCAGCCCAGGTTCAGTGGGATGGATGCCTTTGGATACACCTCATTCCTGGCATACTTGTGGGTCCCAGACATCAGCTCTGATTACAAGTCCCACTTAAAGTTTCATCTGGCAAACAACCACTCTGCAGTCCAAGACAACTTGATATTTTTCACTGGACAGAAGGGCCATGGTAAGAGTCCTTGAACTTACTTAGCTTCCTTAACAGTACTTGAGAGATTCTCAGGGACTCTGGCTGTGGAGAAGCAGACACTTGCCTAGGTCAGCCTCCTCCCATCTGCTGCTCAAGCCTGCACCTCATCCAAGATGTGCAGCAGCCCTTGGTACCCTGAGCGCTGGTCACTCCAGGCCACCTCTTATAATTAGGGAATTGTAATTCCCGCCAGCAAAAGTGAAGGTAGAGAGGGGGGTGAGTCACATGAGATGTCGGCTTAACAGTTGGCCCCATCCTGTTTCTTTCCATTTCCACAGAAAAAGAGAGACGGGAAATTCTCAGAAGGAATCCATGTTATGATATGTCATGAAATGGGAATTGTTGCCCTCAAAGAAAACCATCCCAAATTAAAGGAGTAAGAAATCAAGAATGAGAAGAGCCTGTGAACATGTACTCCAGTGCCCTATGATTGGTGGGAAAGCAACATATAAGCTAAATTTGCCTGCATTAACTAGAAACCAGTTGTACACATGTGGGATCAAGGAAAAACACATGTGTTTTATCCTCAAGTCAGCACATAACTAGTTAAACAATTAATCATTTATGTTCTCTGAGCTCAAGGTCCTCAACTGTGAAATCAACATGTTACACCAGAAAATAACCTTTCACATCAGTGATTCTACCATGCTAGGGTAACTAACACATTCTGTTCTTTTCCTCTCACTCAATGCCTATGTCTGTGTTAACATGTGTCTGAAAGGAGCCCACACTGCTAGAGTAGGGTGGTGTGCAGCCTCCCCCACCTCTGGGAGGATAAGGGCCCCTTTTCTCATGAGCATTTTCCCACCCTTACCTTGGCAGGAGTTGCCTGTCAGAGTAGTGAAGATAACAGCCTCTGGGCCTGAAATGTAGGTTTGGATCTGATCTCTGCCACTTAACAAACTACAGGTTAAGTTACTTCGTGTCTCTGTACCTCAGTCTTTTCACCACTCATATGGGCATAATGCTGGTGATTGCCTAATAGAGCTGGGAGGACTGCCGTGGCTGAGACATGGACTAATAGGCAGGGAGGACCTGCCTCACAACATGGCATTTTGCATTGTCTCCAGGAGGCCTTCTTGAGCCACCTCCACGGAGAAGGTCTTACCTCCCCCATTCAAGTTATTCTCTACCTCAGCCTCTTGCTTATTCCCTTCAAAGCCCTTACCTCAATTTAAAAACTCATTTTGTATATAGTCGGTTTCTATCTACCACAATGGAAACTCTAGGTAGACAGAGACCAAACCATCCTGTTACCAAACCAAACTCAGGTCCACTTGCCCTATACAGTAAAACCAGTCTACTGACCCAAGTTGTGGTGAAGGAAAGTACAATGTTTATAGCAGGTGCCAAGCAAAGAGTGCAGGCAGCTAGTGCTTAAAAGGCTCAAACTCCCAAAAGGATTTCAGGCAAAGGTTTTTTAAAAGTGGGTAAGGGTGGGGAGTTGTGGGCTGTGTGATCAGCTCATGGACATTCTTCTGATTGGTTGGTGATGAAGTAATCTGAAATCAACATCATCAATCTGCTGGTTCTGATCGTTCTGGTGTCTACATGCTTGTGGGCAGCATGCAGTTAATTTCTTCTACCTTGTGAGGGTTTCAGTACCTACAAAACAGCTCAAACGACATGGCTCAGAATATTATCTGAGCCCTTGAGAAGGAGCTAATGGGTCTTGATTTTGTTTAATGGTGAAACTATTAATATTATTAGTTTTGTCATGCTTGACTGCCCTCCTTTCTGCATTTTCTCACTTGTCTGATTTAATTTATTCTTTTGACTAAAGTTTCTCTACAGACAAAAGGCTGGCAGAGGACATGGCGAGAAGGATATCTTTTCTGGGAAGGCCCCATAGGGTCTCACTCAGTTACAAACCCTCGTGAACCTTATATACCCACACTTAACACACCGCCTGACATACAATTTTCTTTGGATGCATGAATAAAATAATCACAAAAGGAACACACAATTGTATGTCATGTAAGTCAGCAACTCTGTGCCCCAAAGCCTCTTAGAGTGGCCATTCTCAGGGGTTTCCAGTTTAGATGCCTTCTTCTCTGTTTGGTTTTCCCCAGCACTACCCTCCTCCACCCTTTCAGTTACTCTCTCCTCCCTCTGAGCTGCCCTGATCTTGGGCTTGGAGCTTTCACCATAGGCCTTCGTGGCTGCACTTCTCACCTCATTCAGAGAAAAGGTGTCTTGATTATCACTACATCAGCCACAAAGCCTCCCCTGGGGGCTTTAACAGGCATCTGCTGAATGACTGCCAGAAGGCAGGGAGGACAGAAGGAAAAGAAAAAGGAATTTCTACCCCTAACTCTTTACTTTGCCTTTAATCATATCCTTCTCATTAGCAAAAACAAAAAACAAACACAAAAAAAACTGGCAAATGAAAAATTCAAACGAGCATCACAAACCTCAAGTCTGAATCCGAAAAGACTCACAAAGGAAGACCCAAGCAAAGGATAAACACCAGCCCAGGGAAATGCTACCACAAAATGCCTCTTCAGTACTCTTCTATTACAAATTTCTTAAAGAGTCTCCAAATGAAAAAAAAAAAAAAATAGTAAAATGTCTTGGCCACAATATTTCTAACGGTGTGAAATTTTACACATTACACTTTTTGGTCTTCTCACATCTTTTTTGTATGTAGGGAGGTAAATACTAATGCAGCACTTATATCTGTAGGCCTACAGCACTGCTAGATAAAGGCTGGATAACCCATAGTTATCTATCAGTGAAAAGGAGAAATCCGAAACATGCAATTCTACATTTTACCACCAGAGGGAGGAAAACACCAGCTCAGAAATGCAAGTCGGCCCAAAGAGCTTTCTCAAGGTGGGATTTCTCCAAGTAGAAGCACTTCACACCTGTATCAGAATCACACGATGGTGCTCATTAGAATATTAACTCACAGGCCTTCTTGAATTTTAAAAAACAGAATTGTATCAAGAACCTTGAAAGTAAAAGTGACATCACTCAGTTGTGTCCGACTCTTTGCGACCCCATGGACTGTAGGCTACCATGGGATTTTCCAGGCAAGAGTACTGGAGTGGGCTGCCATTTCCTTCTCCAGGGGATCTTCCCGACCCAGGGATCGAACCCAGGTCTGCTGCATTGCAGACAGACGCTTTACCGTCTGAGCTGCCAGTTCAGTTCAGTCGCTCAGTCGTGTCCGACTCTTTGCGACCCCATGAATCACAGCATGCCAGGCCTCCCTGTCCATCACCAACTCCCGGAGTTTACTCAACCTCATGTTCATGGAGTCAGTGATGCCATCCAGGCATCTCATCCTCTGTCTTCCCCTTCTCCTCCTGCCCCCAATCCCTCCCAGCATCAGGGTCTTTTCCAATGAGTCAACACTTCGCATGAGGTGGCCAAAGTATTGGAGTTTCAGCTTCAACATCAGTCCTTCCAATGAACACCCAGGACTGATCTCCTTTAGGATGGACTGGGTGGATCTCCTTGCAGTCCAAGGGACTCTCAAGAGTCTTCTCCAACACCACAGTTCAAAGGCGTCAATTCTTTGGCACTCAGCTTTCTTCATAGTCCAACTCTCACATCCATACATGACCACTGAAAAAAACATAGCCTTGACTAGTCGGACCTTTGTTGGCAAAGTAATGTCTCTGCTTTTTAATATGCTGTCTAGGTTGCTCATCACTTTCCTTCCAAGGAGTAAGCGACTTTTAATTTCATGGCTGCAGTCACCATCTGCAGTGATTTTGGAACCCAAAATAATAAAGTCAGCCACTGTTTCCACTGTTTCCCATATATTTGCCATGAAGTGATGGGACCAGATGCCATGATCTTAGTTTTCTGAATGTTGAGCTTTAAGCCAACTTTTTCTCTCTCCCTCTTTCACTTTCATCAAGAGGCTCTTTAGTTCCTCTTCACTTTCTGCCATAAGGGTGGTGTCATCTGCATATCTGAGGTTATTGATATTTCTCCCAGCAATCTTGATTCCAGCATGTGCTTCTTCCAGCCCAGCGTTTCTCATGATGTACTCTGCACATAAGTTAAATAAGCAGGGTGACAATATACAGCCTTGACTGTAGCCTACCAGGCTCCTCCATCCATGGGATTTTCCAGGCAAGCATACTGGAGTGGGCTGCCATTTCCTTTTCCAGGGGATCTTCCCAACCCAGGGATCGAACCCAGGTCTCCTCCATTGCAGACAAATGGTTTACCATCTGAGCCACCAGGGAAGCCCATATCAGGAACCTTAGGTGCTTTTTTTTATGAGATTTAGAGCAACCATTCAAAACCTCTAGAGACTAGTGAAATTAGACCATATATGTTGTTTAGTCGCTAAGTCGTGTCCAACTCTTTTGCAACCCCATGGACTGTAGCCCACCAGGCTCCACAGTCCATGGGATTTCACAAGCAAGAATACTGGAATGTATTGCCATTTCCTCCTCCAAGTGTTCTTCCTGACCCAGGCATCAAACACCTCTCTCCTGCACTGGCAGGCAGATTCTCTACCACTGAGCCACAAGGAATGCCACACAAATATAGGGATGAACTAAATACGCAGTGTTTGTTCATAATATCATAGGCAGGGAGGATTCAGCAATTTATGCAACATAAAGTTATTGGATAAGGAAATATACATTCCTTTGAAATACATTATTTTTTATTTTTAAAATTTTGCATCAGTAGAAAATTGCTTTACAATTTTCTGTTGGTTTCTGCCATACAACAACACAAAGCAATGATAATTTTATATATGTATATATATATATATATATCTTTCCTCCTGACCCTTCTTCCTTCCCCTGATCCGACCCCTCTAGGTCATCACAGAGCACCAGGTTGGGGGGTCCCTGTGTTATTTAGCAACTTCCCACTATCTATTTTACACATTAGTGTGTATATGTTAATGCTACTTTCTCAGTTCATCCCCACCCTTACCTTCCCCATCAAGTCCACAAGTCTGTTCTCTACTAAGTTCATCAGTAGCATTTTTCTAGATTCCATATACATGAGTTATTATACCATATTTGTTTTACTCCTTCTGACCTATATCACTCTGGTACAACAGGCCCTAAGTTCATCCACCTCACTGACTCAAATTTGTTCCTTTTTATGGCTGAGTGATAATTCATTGATATATATACCACAACTTCTTTATCCATTCATCTGTCAATGAACATCTAGGTGGCTTCCATGTTCAGCTATTGTAAATAGTGCTACAATGAACATCAGGGTACATGTGTACTGTAGAATTGTGGTTTTCTCAGCATATGTGCCCAATAGTGGGATGGCTAGATTGGAAGAAATCTTACTCCTAGTGTTGAGGAGCATCCACACGGTTTCCCGTAGCGGCTGTATCAGTTTCCATTCCCACTGACCGTGCAAGAGGGTTTGCTTTTCTCCACACCCTCAGCAGCATTTGCTGTTTGTGGATTTTTTGACTATGGCCATTCTGATCTTTGTGAGGTGATACTTCACTGAAGTTTTTATTTATTTTTCTCTAATAATGAGAAATGTTGAGAATCTTTTATTGTGTTTATTGGCCATCTGTATGTCTTCTTTGGAGAAATGTATATTTAGGTCTTCTGCTCATTTTTTGGTTGTTTTTCTGATATTGAGCTGTATGACCTGCTTATACATTTTGGAGATTAACTCTTTGTCAGTTGCTTCATTTGCAATTATTTCCTCCCCATTCTGAAGGTTGTCTTCTTGTCTTGTTTATAGTTTTCTTTCTGTGAAAAGGCCTTTAAATTTTATTAGGTCTCATCTTTTTATTTTTATTTCCATTAATCTAGAAAGTGGGTCAGAGAGAATCTTGCTGTGATTTACGTCAAAGAGTGTACTTCCTATGTTTTTTTCTAAGAGCTTTACAGTTTCTGGCTTTACAATTAAGTAAGTTAAATCCATTTAAGCTCATTTTTGTGTATGGTGTTAGGAAGTGTTCTAATTTCATTCTTAAAAGTATGAAATCTAATTTCATATACACAGAACTATCCAGCTTTCCCAGCACAACTTACTAAAGAGGCTGTCTTTTCGCCATTGTATATTTGTGCCTCCGTTGTCAAAGATAAGTTGCCCATAGTTGTGTGGGTATATTCTGGGCTTTCTGTCTTGTTCCACTGGTCAGTATTTCTACTTTTTGTGCCAGGACCATA
>JAJLRB010005062.1:0-40093 GCA_020976825.1 Odocoileus hemionus | reverse complement strand
GGAAAGAGATTAGACTTGTTTTACATGGTAATAGAAGGCAGAATGAGTACTGCTATGGACTGAAAGTGTCTCTCAAATTCATACCTTGTCTCCCCCAATGTAACTATATTCAGAGATAGGGCATATTGGAAGGTAATAAAAGATTCAGTTCAGTTTCAGTCACTCAGTCATGTCTGACTCTTTGCAATGCCATGGAGTGCAGCACACCAAGCCTTCCTGTTCATCACCACCTCCTGGAGTTTACTCAAGCTCATGTCTACTGAGTCAGTGATGCCATGAAACCGTCTCATCCTCCGCCATCCCCTTCTCCTCCTCCCACCTTCATGGACTGGCTTAGCCATTGGTTTCAGTACTCATGCAGCTAGTTAAGATTTAATTCCTCTCCTGATTTGATATGTGCAGTTGTCTTTCCTGTGACTACTCTGTCTGCTCTCAACCACAAATTTCTTCCATTTCCATTTCCTGGCCCTGAATTCTGGCCTGCATTGGACACTGTCTCAATCCAAAATGACTCCTGAGATTACTCCTGTCTGTAGGGGCATGTGCCATACACTACATCCCATGTCACTTACTTTTTTGGACAAGACTCTGGAGAGTGAGATAGTCAAGTTCCAATATTTCAGACAAGGTATTGAAATAACCATGCCTGGCTAACCTAGACATAATGGAAAGCTCTTCATTTGAGATCTGAGGGGGAATAGTGAACCAGCTTAATCTCATTTGTCTTGGGGTTTCACTACCTGAGGGGTCAGCAAACCAGAGCCTGAGGCCAAATCTGACCTGACATCCATTTCAAATCCAAGTTTTATTGGAGCAGAGTTACTCCCACATGCTCATGTGTTGTGTAGGGCTGCTTTCTCTATTACAGAGATCAAATATCCCTCAGGGACTAAAATATTTTACTATCTTTCTTTTTTGAGAAAAACTCACTCCACTTCACTGTTTATATAATGAGAATCACAACATTCACCCAGAACTACCTCACTTCTGTTCACAAGAAGTTCCCACAATGTGGTTCAAACACAAATTTTGTTTAGGACTATGATATTAGAAAAAGGGTAAGTTACCAGATACATCTAAGAATTTAAGAACATCTTGTATATCTGCCAGAGAGAAATATTTTGAAGAAGCTACCTAATGCAAAGAATAATGAGCATTGTTTGGACCCCTTTTAGGTGAAAAATAAAAACATCATTTGTTCTATATCATCTTAATTTATTTGGCAGTTGTACTGTGGTCTCTTTAAACTGGAAACTAAAGGCTGTCTATGCACAGAGTTGTCATTGCTTTTTGTTTGTTTGGTTTTTTGTTTGCTTGTTTTGTTTGCTATATGGCATTTTCTGAAATATGGGCTTCCCTGTGGCTCAGATGGTAAAGAATCTATATGAGAGACCGGATTTAATCCCTGAGTCAGGAAGGTCCCCTGGAGAAGGAAATGGCAATCCATTCCCTTATTCTTGCCTGGGAAATCCCATGAACAGAGAGCCTGGCAGGCTACAGTCCATGGGATCACAAAGAGTCAGACACGACTGAGTGATTAATATACACATTCTCTGAAAGGTAAGAAAAAAAAAATCATCAGTAATTGAATATATAATTCCCTCATAAGACAGAAAGGACTGGAGTCATTTATAATGAGTTTCTCATTTTTTTGTTTTTTTTTTTAATGGAATTTTCTTATTGCATATTTCAATTATTTTTGTTTTGATTCAAGTTGCTTAATATGATCACACAAATGTTAATTGGCCAAAAAGAACCACTGAATAATGCAAATTGATTCTGCCCCCAGAAATAGATGTTGACTAATTCAAGTTTAATGAGGCTCAAAATAGCATTTTAAGTACATTTTTATTTTCTGTAGACTTTAATCATATTTAGAGCTTTAGGGCTTGGTTTCAGGAGTGCTAAAGAATGACTCCAGGCTAGCTAAACTTTCTC
Source organism: Odocoileus hemionus (assembly GCA_020976825.1). NCBI lineage: Eukaryota > Metazoa > Chordata > Mammalia > Artiodactyla > Cervidae > Odocoileus > Odocoileus hemionus. The sequence goes on along the minus strand of JAJLRB010005062.1, from coordinate 38,155 downwards.
ACCTGACAGATTTTCCACAGCTTGCCTAGCTCTGCTCAAGGCCACAACACCATAGTTAAAATAAGAGAAGAAAAAAGGAGATTGTAATGGATCAGATTTTTGACCATATGGAGAAAATTCCATCCCCCAAATCATTCTGCATAACAATGGCATGCATTATTAGAAAATTTCACATCTCTGGCAAAAACTGGACAGATGTCATCTCTATACCAGAGTCCACAACCCTTGCGGTTATCCTCCCCTGTGGTCAGGTGAATTGGTCCATCTGATAAAGATGTACAAAGGGCCAGCCCTTAAGAGACTGGGGACAAATTTTTTAAAAAATAAAAAGATAACTAAAATTTTAAAATTAAAAGACCAGGGAAATGTGAAATTTAAGGTGTGTTATTTGAGTCCAGACTTAGAACATTCATTTTGATTATTTTGAATTATGATTTAAATATTCAGAAATATAATCACTCAGCACTGATATAAACTAATTCTTCTAATGTATAAGCTGCTTCAGGGAGAAGAATTTCAGTAATTTTGGAAGCTGTGCCAATTCTAATGGGATACCAATGTACTATTTAAGTTTTTAAAGAAATGTATTAGTAGAGTAAATAGTGTTCAAATGCCAAACAGCAAGTGAAATGGAACACAACTGAAATAGTAACTCCAAACCCCTATATGTGACTTTTTTTCTCTTTTATAATGGATATTTAAATGATGTAAGTGTAATAAGATGTCATAATATTGGACCTGGTACCAAACTTCACTTTACTATTACAGTGGGCCTATTCTTTCAAGGTTTCCCTGATAGCTCAGTTGGTAAAGAATCAGCCTGCAATGCAGGAGACCCCTGCCAATTCATGGGTTGGGAAGAGCTACTGGAAAAGAGAAAGGCTACCCACTCCAGTATTCTGGCCTGAAGAATTCCAAGGCCTGTATATTCCATGTGAAAGGTTGTTGCTGAACTATAAGACGCCGGGATTCTTGGCCTCCAGAGGAGACGAATTCAATCTGGGGCCAGAGACGAGGCTGGATCGCTCAGAGTTTTGTGTAATAAAGTTTTATTAAAGTATAAAGGAGACAGAGAAAGCTTCTGACATAGGCATCAGAAGGGGGCAAAAGAGTACCCGCCTCCTAGTCTTTAGCTGTAAGTTATATAGTCACTCACAGTCTGTTAATGAAAAGGAACGAATGTCTTAAAATTTAGAATGGCTCCAGATAACTCATCCCTGGCCATAAAACGACTGACTTGAATCTTGTAGAAGGGCAGATTACCAACAAATAGTTTCATTTACATAGTTTAGGGGAACAATATCTGAGTAAGTAGTTGGGCCATTTGGTGGAACTTACAGAGTCTGGGGTAAACTAACATAAGACAAACATTTCCATAAGAAAAAGAAATGTATTGGTTAACTCAAGGTTTGAGAATAGTTAGCTTCAGGTGAAACCAGGTGTCATGGCAAGACAGCATTTTAAGAGAAACCTCCTTTTAAATTTGTATAGAGAAAAGAAAAAATAAAATATATATACATATTGCTGGTTTGTTTCCTCATGCCACTTAAGAGAGATAAAAATGTCTGGCACTTGCAGCCTATTTCCTCCATTTGGAGACCCCTGGCCTTCCTGCCTGTTACCCTCTCACATGGGGTCACAAAGAGTCAGACTTGACTGAGCGACTTTCACTCACTTTCACTCTTTCAGTTCAGAGAAGGCAATGGCACCCCACTCCAGTACTCTTGCCTGGAAAATCCCATGGATAGAGGACCCTGGTAGGCTGCAGTCCATGGGGTCGCTGAGAGTTGGACACAACTAAGCGACTTCACTTTCACTTTCCACTTTCATGCACTGGAGAAGGAAATGGTATCCCACTCCAGTGTTCTTGCCTGGAGAATCCCAGGGATGGGGGAGCCTGGTGGGCTGCTGTCTATGGGGTCACACAGAGTTGGACACGACTGAAGTGATTAGCAGCAGCAGCAGCACTCTTTCAGTTACTGCTTCTGCAAAAGGGGAAATTTATTGGCATGTGGTCAGGATTCAATGAGACAAATCACATATAGTGTTTTGCAGAATTCCTGGTATATAAAGGTTGCCTATCAAACTACTGCAGAATTACACTCATCTCACATGCTGGTAAAGTAATGCTCAAAATTCTCCAAGCCAGGCTTCAAGCAATATGTGAACTGTGAACTTCCAGATGTTAAAGCTGGTTTTAGAAAAGACAGAGGAACCAGAGATCAAATTGCCATTATCTGCTGGATCATCAAAAAAGCAAGAAAGTTCCAGGAAAACATATATTTCTGCTTTATTGACTATGCCAAAGCCTTTGACTGTGTGGATCACAATCAACTGTGGAAAATTCTGAAAGAGATGGGAATACCAGACCACCTGACCTTCCTCTTGAGAAACCTGTATGCAGGTCAGGAAGCAACAGTTAGAACTAGACATGGAACAACAAACTGGTTCCAAATAGGAAAAGGAGTACATCAAGGCTGTATATTGTCACCCTGCTTATTTAACTTATATGCAGAGTACATCATGAGAAAACGCTGGACTGGAAGAAGCACAAGCTGGAATTAAGATTGCTGGGAGAAATATCAATAACCTCAGATATGCAGATGACACCACCCTTATGGCAGAAAGTGAAGAGGAACTATAAAGCCTCTTGATAAAAGTGAAACAGGAGAGTGAAAAAGTTCACTTAAAGCTCAACATTCAGAAAACTAAGATCATGGCATCTAGTCCCATCACTTCATGGGAAATAGATGGGGAAACAGTGGAAACAGTGTCAGACTTTATTTTTGGGGGCTCCAAAATCACTGAAGATCGTGATTGCAGTCATGGAATTAAAAGACACTCCTTGGAAGGAAAATTATGACCAACCTAGAGAGCATATTAAAAAGCAGAGACATTACTTTGCCAACAAATATCCGTCTGGTCAAGGCTATGGTTTTTCCAGTGGTCATGTATGGATGTGAGAGTTGGGCTGTGAAGAAAGCTGAGTGCTGAAGAATTGAGACTGTTGAACTGTGATGTTGGAGAAGACTTTTGAGAGTACCTTGTACTGCAAGGAGCTCCAAACAGTCCATCCTAAAGGAGATCAGTGCTGGGTGTTCATTGGAAGGACTGATGCTGAAGATGAAACTCCAATACTTTGGCCACCTGATGCGAAGAGTTGACTCATTGGAAAAGACCCTGATGCTTGGAGGGCTTGGGGGGGCAGGAGGAGAAGGGGATGACAGAGTATGAGATGGCTGGATGGCATCACTGACTTGATGGACATGGGTTTGGGTAAACTCCGGGAGTTGGTGATGGATAGGGAGGCCTGGCATGCTGGGGTTCATGGGGTCACAAAGAGTCGGATACGACTGATAGACTGAAGTGAACTATACAGAACTTAAAGTTGCGCATAAAATATTTCCCAGACCCCCTAATCTAGAGTCTACCTCCTGTCCCACACCCTGAGCTGTGGTGGGGCTCTGGATCTCTCCTGGGTCTCGTCCTTTTTGATTCCATGGACATCATCTGCTATCTCTCCCAGGCATGAGTTTTGCCTTCTTCTTTATCACAGCTTCTGTTTCATGCACAGTATCCACCCAGTACATATTTGAATCAAAATTTGAACTCATTAATGCCTTCTCAAAAAATAAGCTAGACTCTCCCAGCAAATAAGCCACTCAGGAAAGTGACTTAGACCTATTTAGAAGCTTCAGCTACTTTTCTGGGAGCTTGAATATAATAAAATAATCTAGGCTTCAGTGTCAACTGAACAGCCAATATTGGAGCAATGCTTCTGTAGAAAAATTAATGACTACAAAGACCTGTGTAATGATTTCTTCATATACAGTAAAAAGTTAGCATAATAATATGTCTGTATCATACACTATATGAAACAGCCCAGAGTTTCTGTACACCTTATCTTAATTTTGGCTGATAATTTTACTGTGACGATTTTACTACTGAGGAAACAGTATTCACAGCTGAGCAGGAGGGTCTGAATCTAAGCCTGGTTGCGTAACCCCAACAACATGTCCTGAATTAACTTACATGCAAACAACCTTTATTATTTCCCCATGTGTGAAACAATTTTTGGTCTTGTGTGGACAAAGATTTACTTTATTTTTTCTAACTTTATTTTAATGTGGTTTACTCTAACCTGCCTATCAAACTTGTGATTTCATGAGTGTTTCTTCTTAGGAAAAAATTGAGTGGGTAGCAGTGTAGGTCCTGAGTTATTTTAAAGAAACATAAAATAAATAGTTATATAGGAGGTTTCCAGCTACAGTCACAATCATAAGGTAGTTTGTGAATGTCTGAGGGCTTAGAAACCATATGAAGACATATCCTGGGAAATGCTACCTACATTTCAACTCATTAGAATATATTTCTTCCTTCTCTGAAGCATAAAATAAGCTACCAAACAATTATTTAAGAATTTTTATGGTATACACATGATTATAATGAAGCATTGTACACATAGACCGTATTATTTATGTAATTTCACTGAAGATACTTGTATATAAGCATATTTTATTGAAATTTAGTAATAAAAAGGGTAGGGCTTCTAATGACACTGCATGTTTTCAGATGTGGAATTAATTTATTTACTAGGAAATTTGGGAATTTACATTATATCTCACATTAAGAATAAGAACTAGATGGTTATGTGACGAGGATAAGCAGTGTAGGTGGAGCATGGAGATGAGAAAGTTTTCATTTGTGTGACTCCTGCATCAGAGACAATTTAAGCTGAAGGAAAACACCCTGTTCAAAACTTCCTTTTTGTTTACAAGGAAGCAAATTTGAAATTAAACTTATGTCTTCATTTTTAGTACCTACCTTCATAATCAATATCTAGCACACTATATTAGAACATATATGCCTTGTATGAAAACTTAAAGTTAGATCCCTCCCCTCCCCCCCAAAAAAGAACAAAGAGTAGATTATGTTGCTCATGTTCACAAGTCTTTTTAGGTTTTGCTGAACTAATCACTCTGAACCTTATTTTAAGATAAGTGTCTCTGTTTGCAAAATATTGTACTTTTTAAAAAAAAATTATTGGAGTTTAGTTGTTTTACAATGTATGATAAACAATTCTAAACTATTATAAACTATCCTGCAATGAACATTGGATTACATGTATCTTTGCAAATTTTGGTTTTCATTGAGTATATGCCCAGAATTGGGATTTCTGTGCCCTATGGTGTTTCTATTTTTAGTTTTTTAAGGAGCATCCATACTGCCCACCTACCCCCATAATGGCTGCATCAATTTACTTTCCCACTGACAGTGGGAAACAGTGCAAGAGGGTTCTCTTTTCTCCCACAGCCTCCTCAACATTTATTGTTTCTGAATTTTCTGATTATGGCCATTGTGACCAGTGTGAGGTGATACCTCATTGTAGTTTTGATCTGCATTTCTCAAATTATTAGTGATATTGCACATGCTTTCATGTGTTTGTTGACTATCTGTACATCTTCTTTGGAGAAATGTCTATTTAGCTCTTCCATCCATTTTTTGATTGGGTTGTTTGTTTATTTTATATTGAGCTGCCTATGCTGCTCTTATATCTTAGAGATAAATCTATTGTCAGTTGCTTCATTTGCAAATATTTTCTGTCATTTTGAGGATTGCCTTTATGTTCTATTTATCATTGTCTTTGCTGTGCAAAAGCTTTTACATTTAATTAGGTCTCATTTTATTTTATTTGTTTCATTACTTTATGAGATGGATCATAAAAAGGTCATACTGCAATTTATATCAAAGATGGATATGCCTATATTTTCCTCTAAGAGTCTTATAGTATCTGGTCTCACACTCAGGTCTTTAACCCATTTTGAGTTTATATTTGTGTGTAGTATTAGGGTATGTTCTAGTTTCATTCTTTTGCATGTAGCTGTTCATTTTTCCCAGAACGATTTATTGAAAAGACAATCTTGTTTTCATTGCATAGCCTTGTCTCCTTGGTCATAGATTAAATGACCATGGAATATAGATTTAACTCTGGGCTTTCTATCTGTTCCATTGATCTATATTTCTATGTTGTGTTATTACCATACTATTTTGATTACTGTAGGTTTGTAGGAGAGTCAGAAGTCAGGAAGCCTGACTTCTTTAGCTTTGTTTTCTTTTTCTTAAGGTTGGTTTGGCTATTTGGGGTCTTTTGTGTTTCCATACAATTTGTAAAATGTTTTGTTCTAATTCTGTGAAAAAATGTCATTGGTAATTTGATGGGGGTTGTGTTGAATCTGCATATTGCTTGGATAGTATAGTCTTTCACAAAATTGACTTTTCCTATCCAAGAACATGGTATCTCTCTCCAACTATTTGGGTCATCTTTAATTTCTTTGATCAGTATCATGATTTCTGTGAAGAAATCTTTTACTCCCCTTAGATGGGTTTATTCTTAGGTATTTTATTCTTGTTGTTGTGATGGTAAATGATAGTTTCCTTAGTTTATCTTTCTGATTTTTTGTTGTCAGTATATAAGAATGAGAGATTTCTGTGTATTAATTTTGTAACCTGCAGCTTTTACCAAATCCGTTGTTGAGCTCTAGTAGTTTTATGGTGGCAGCTTTAGGAATTTCTATGCACAGTATCATGTCATCTGTAAACAGTGACAGTTTACTTTTTATTTTCAGATTTGGATTATTTTTATTTATTTTCTTCTCTGATCACCATGGCCAGGACTTCCAAAACTATGTTGGATAATAGTGGTAAGAATGGACATCTATGTCTTGTTCCTGACCTTAGAGAAAATGTCCTCAATGAGAAAGATGTTTTCCATGAGCTTCTTGTATATGGCCTTTATTATGGTGAGGTAGGTTCCCTATATGCCCACTTTCTGGAAAGTTTTTTTTTTTTTTTTTAATCATAAATGGATGTTGAACTTTCTTGAAAGTTTTTCATGATTCTACTGAGATGATCATATGAATTTTATTATTCAATTTGCTAATATGGTATAACACATTGATTGATTTGCAGTTATTGAATAATTCTTGCATCATTGGGATAAATCCTGCTTGATCATGGTGCATGATCCTTTTAATGTTTTGTTGAATTCTGATAGCTAATATTTTGTTGAGAGTTTTTATGTATATGCTCATCAGTGATATTGTCCTGCAATTTTCTTTTTGTGTGATAGCTTTTTTGTTGTTATTGTTTGTTTGTTTGTTTGTTTTGCTATCAGGGTGATGGTAGCCTTGTAGAATGACTATTTTTCCTCTGCAGATTTTTGGAAAAGTTTGAGAATAGGTGTTAGGTATTCTCTAAATGTTTAGTAGAACTCACCTGTAAAGCCATCTGTTCCTGGAATTTTGTTTGTTGGTAATTTTAGGTCTTCACGACCCAGATAATCACAATGGTGTGATCACTGACCTAGAGCCAGACATCCTGGAATGTGAAGTCAAGTGGGCCTTAGAAAGCATCACTACGAACAAAGCTAGTGGATGCGATGGAATTCCAGTCGAGCTATTTCAAATCCTGAAAGATGATGCTGTTAAAGTGCCGCACTCAATATGCCAGCAAATTTGGAAAACTCAGCAGTGTGGCCACAAGACTGGAAAAGGTCAGTTTTCATTCCAATCCCTAAGAAAGGCAACCCCAAAGAATGCTCAAACTACCGCACGATTGCACTCATTTCACACGCTAGTAAAGTAATGCTCAAAATTCTCCAAGCCAGGCTTCCAGCAATACATGAACCAAGAACTTCCAGATGTTCAAGCTGGTTTTAGAAAAGGCAGAGGAACCAGAGATCAAATTGCCAACATCCGCTGGATCATCGAAAAAGCAAGAGAGTTCCAGAAAAACATCTATTTCTGCTTTATTGACTATGCCAAAGCCTTTGACTGTGTGGACCACAATAAACTATGGAAAATTCTGAAAGAGATGGGAATACCAGACCACCTGATCTCCCTCTTGAGAAACCTGAATGCAGGTCAGGAAGCAATAGTTAGAACTGGACATGGAACAACAGACTAGTTCCAAATAGGAAAAGAAGTATGTCAAGTTTGTATATTGTCACACTGCTTATTTAACTTACATGCAGAGTACATCATGAGAAACACTGGGCTGGAATAACCACAAGCTGGAATTAAGATTGTCAGGAGAAATATCAGTAACCTCAGATATGAAGATGACACCACCCTTATAGCAAAAGTGAAGAGTAACTAAAAAGCCTCTTGATGAAAGTGAAAGAGGAGAGTGAAAAAGTTGGCTTGAAGCTCAACACTCAGAAAACTAAGATCATGGCATCTTGTCCCATCACTTCATGGGAAATAGATGGGGAGACAGTGGAAACAGTGTCAGACTTCATTTTTGGGGGCTCCAAAATCACTGCAGATGGTGATTGCAGCCATGAAATTAAAAGACGCTTACTCCTTGGAAGGAAAGTGATGACCAACCTAGAGAGCATATTAAAAAGTAGAGACATTACTTTGCCAACAAAGGTTTGTCTAGCCAAGACTATGGTTTTTCCACTGGTCATGTATGGATGTGAGAGTTGGACTGTGAAGAAAGCTGAGTGCTGAAGAATTGATGCTTTTGAACTGTGGTGTTGGAGAAGACTCTTGAGAGTCCTTCAGACTGCAAGGAGATCCAAGCAGTCCATCCTAAAGGAGATCAATCCTGGATGTACATTGGAAGGACTGATGCTGAATATGAAACTCCAGTACTTTCACCACCTCATGAGAGGAGTTGGCTCATTGGAAAAGATCCTGATACTGGGAGGGATTGGGGGCAGGAGGAGAAGGGGACGACAGAGGGTGAGATAGCTGGATAGTCGGCATCACCAACTCAATGGGCATGATTTTGAGTAAGTTCCAGTAGTTGGTGATGGACAGGGAGGCCTGGCGTGTTGTGATTCACAGGGTCACAAAGAGTTGGACATGACTGAGCAACTGAACTGAACTGAATTTTTATTTCATAGTTTCATATTTATTATTTCATTATTGATCTGTTCATACTTTCTCTTTCTTCCTGGTACAGTCTTGGAAGGCTATATCTTTCTAAGAATTTTCCCATTTCTTCCAAGTTAACTATTTATTAGCATATATTTTTTGTATAATTGTATTCTCTTATGATTCTGTGTGTTACTGTCGTGTCTGTTGTAACTTCTAATTTTTCATTTCTACTTTTATTGATTTGAGCCCTCTCTCTTTTGCCTCATGAATCTGGCTAGATATTTATCAATTTTATGTTTTCAAAGAACCAGGTTTTAGTTTAATTGATCTGTGTTATTGCTTAATTTGTTTCTATTTTATTTATTTTTGCCTTGATTATTATGATTTCTTTCCTTCTACTAACTCTGGTCTTTGTTCTTCTTTCTCCAGTTGCTTTAGGTATGAAGTCTGGTTGTTTATTTGAGCTGTTATTTTACATAAGATTTTATTTCTATAAATTTCCTTCTTAGAACTACTTTTGTGCATCCCAAAGGTTTTGGGTCATTGAGTTTTTGCTGTCATTTCAGATTTTTTTTTTTTTTATTTCCTCTGATTTGCTCAGTGATTGTTTGGTTATTTAATAACACATAAATTTAGCCTACATGAACAGGCCTCCGGGTTCTTCCTGAGACCCGACTGGCGGTGCGTGCTGGGGCCGCGGAGGGAAAAAGCGCGCCGTACCCGGGGAGAGAGGGCGCCCAAGCCTCTGGCTGCCTGGGCCGCTCGCCGCAGAGGGAAAAGGCGCACCGCACCTGGGAGAGTACGCCCAAGCCTCTGGCTGCCTGGACCGCTCGCCGCGGAGGGAAAAGGCGCGCCGCACCTAGGGAGAATACGCCCAAGCCTCTGGCTGCCTGGGCCGCTCGCCGCGGAGGGATAAGGCGTGCTGCACCCGGGAGAGTACGCCTAAGCCTCTGGCTGCCTGAACCGCTCAGGCCGGGGAAGGCACAAAACGCAGGAGCAACCGAATCTGCGCTTTTGTGGAGTACCCGAAAACTGGAACCGCACTCAACGCAGGGCCCGCTCCATATAGAGCAGCCGGGAGCCTGAGCAGTGTAGACGGCGAAAGCACAGACACCCGTGAGCGGGGCAAACCCAGTGTGGCCGGAACACGGTGAGCGCTATCCACACAGAGCGGTGTCTGTCTGCAGCGCCCCGCCCTCCCCGTAGCAGGACTGAACTGAACTAGAGAACCTAAATAAGAGATCACCTCCGCCCGCCTGTGTCAGGGCGGAAATTAGACACCAAAGAGACAGCAAACAGAAGCCAAATAAACAAAGGGAACCGCTTCAGAAAGGACCGGTGCAACAGATTAAAATCCCTGAAGGTAACACCGAATACACGGGAAGGGGCCTACAGATATTGAGAAGTGTAAGCTGGAAAGAGGAGCTATCTGAAATTGAACTGAACCTACGCTGACCGCAACAACCTCAGAGAAATTGTAGATATATATGTACATTTTTTTTTTAATTAAAAAAAAAAAAAAATTTTTTTTTTTCTTTTTTTTTTTTTTTTTTAAATTTTTTATTTTTTCTCTTTCATTTTCTTTTATAATTCCCTATTACTCCCCCATTACTCCTCAACTTTCATTTTCATATATTTTTACGATTTTTTTATTTGGGAAAAAAAAATTTTTTTTTTTTTTTTTTTTTTTTTTTTTTTTCTTTTTCTTGTTTTTCTCTCCTATTTCCTTTTAGAGTCCTCTAATACTCCTCTATTATTCCTTAACTTTCACTTTCATTTCACTATAGCCACAAAAAAAAAAAGAGAGAGAGAAACCCTATTTTAAAACTGAACTTCATATACAGTTCCAAATTTTTTTGTGTGTTTTTGTTTTTAAATATTGTATTTCAAAGAGTCTAACCTCTACACTAGATTTTCAATCTTTGTTATTCTCCCTCAGAACACCTCTACTTCCTCCATTCCCCTTCTCTTCCCAATCCAACTCTGTGAATCTTTGTGGGTGTCTGGGCTACAGAGAACACTTTGGGAACAGATAACTGCGTAGATCTGTCTCTCTCCTCTTGAGTCCCCTTTTTCTCCTCCTGCTCACCTCTATCTCCTTCCTCCCTCTCCTATTCTTCATGTAACTCTGTGAACCTCTCTGGTTGTCTCTCACGGTGGAGAATCTTTTCACCATTAACCTAGAAGTTTTATTATCAGTACTGTATAGTTGGAGAAGCCTTGAGACTATTAGAAGAATAAAACAAATCCAGAGGCAGGAGACTTGAGCCCAAATCCTGAGAAAACCAGAAAACTCCTGACCACACGGAACATTAAGGAATAAGAGACCATCCAAAAGCTTCCATACCTACACCAAAACCAACCACCACCCAAGAGCCAATAAGCTCCAGTACAAGACATACCACGCAAATTCTTTAGCAACGCAGGAACATAGACCTGAGTGTCAACATACAGGCTCTCCAAAGTCACACCTAACACAGAGACCCATCGCAAAGCTCATTACTGGACACTCCATTGCACTCCAGAGAGAAGAAATCAATTCCACGCACCAGAACGCTGACACAAGCTTCCCTAACCAGGAAACCTTGACAAACCAATCGTCCAACCCCACCCACTGGGTGAAACCTCCACAATAAAAAGGAACCTCAAACCACAAGAATACAGAAAGCCCACTCCAGACACAGCAATCTAAACATGATGAAAAGGCAGAGAAATACCCAACAGCTAAAGGAACATGAAAAAAGCCCACCAAGTCAAACAAAAGAGGAGGAAATAGGGAATCTACCTGAAAAAGAATTTAGAATAATGATAATAAAAATGATCCAAAATCTTGAAAACAAAATGGAGTTACAAATAAATAGCCTGGAGACAAAGATTGAGAAGATGCAAGAAATGTTTAACAAGGACCTAGAAGAAAATAAAAAAAAAATCAATTAAAAATTAATAATGAAATAAATGAGATCAAAAACACTCTGGAGGGAACCATGAGTAGAATAACAGAGACAGAAGATAGGATAAGTGAGTTAGAAGATAAAATGGTGGAAATAAATGAAGCAGAGAGGAAAAAGAAAAAAGAAAAAAAAAAAATGAGGACAACCTCAGGGACCTCTGGGACTATGTGAAACGCCCCAACATTCGAATCATAGGAGTCCCAGAAGAAGAAGACAAAAAGAAAGGCCATGAGAAGATACTCGAGGAGATAATTGCTGAAAACTTCCCTAAAATGGGGAAGGAAATAGCCAACCAAGTTCAAGAAACCCAGAGAGTCCCAAACAGGATAAACCCAAGGCAAAACACCCCAAGACACATATTAATCAAATTAACAAAGATCAAACACAAAGAACAAATATTAAAAGCAGCAAGGGAGAAACAACAAATAACACACAAAGGGATTCCCATAAGGATAACAGCTGATCTATCAATAGAAACCCTTCAGGCCAGAAGGGAATGGCAGGACATACTTAAAGTAATGAAAGAGAATAACCTACAACCTAGATTACTCTACCCAGCAAGGATCTCATTCAGATATGAAGGAGAACTCAAAAGCTTTACAGACAAGCAAAAGCTGAGAGAATTCACCACCACCAAACCAGCTCTTCAACAAATACTAAAGGATCTTCTCTAGACAGGAAACGCAGAAAGGTGGTATAAAAGTGAACCCCAAACAACAAAATAAATGGCAACAGGACCATACCTATCAATAATTACCTTAAATGTAAATGGGTTGAATGCCCCAACCAAAAGACAAAGGCTGGCTGAATGGATACAAAAGCAAGACCCCTATATATGCTGTCTACAAGAGACCCACCTCAAAGCAAGGGACACATACAGACTAAAAGTGAAGGGCTGGAAAAAAATATTCCACGCAAACGGAGACCAAAAGAAAGCAGGAGTCGCAATACTCATATCAGATAAAATAGACTTTCAAATTAAGTCTGTGAAAAGAGACAAAGATGGACACTACATAATGATCAAAGGATCAATCCAAGAAGAAGATATAACAATTATAAATATATATGCACCCAACATAGGAGCACCGCAATATGTAAGGCAAACGCTAACGAGTATGAAAGAGGAAATTAATAGTAACACAATAATAGTAGGAGACTTTAATACCCCACTCACAACTATGGATAGATCAACTAAACAGAAAATGAACAAGGAAACACAAACTTTAACGGACACAATGGACCAGCTAGACCTAATTGACATCTATAGGACATTTCACCCCAAAACAATCAACTTCACCTTTTTCTCAAGTGCACACGGAACCTTCTCCAGAATAGATCACATCCTGGGCCATAAATCTAGTCTTGGTAAATTCAAAAACATTGAAATCATTCCAGTCATCTTTTCTGACCACAGTGCAGTAAGATTAGATCTCAATTACAGGAAAAAAATTATTAAAAATTCAAACATATGGAGGCTAAACAACACGCTTCTGAATAACCAACAAATCATAGAAGAAATCAAAAAAGAAATCAAAATATGCATAGAAATGAATGAAAATGACAACACAACAACCCAAAACCTATGGGACACTGTAAAAGCAGTGCTAAGGGGAAGATTCATAGCATTACAGGCCTACCTCAAGAAACAAGAAAAAAGTCAAATAAATAACCTAACTCTACACCTAAAGCAACTAGAGAAGAAGAAATGAAGAACCCCAGGGTTAGTAGAAGGAAAGAAATCTTAAAAATTAGGGCAGAAATAAATGCAAAAGAAACTAAAGAGACCATAGCAAAAATTAACAAAGCTAAAAGCTGGTTTTTTGAAAAAATTAACAAAATTGACAAACCATTAGCAAGACTCATTAAGAAACAAAGGGAGAAGAACCAAATTAACAAAATTAGAAATGAAAATGGAGAGAGATCACAACAGACAACACTGAAATACAAAGGATCATAAGAGACTACTACCAGCAGCTCTATGCCAATAAAATGGACAACTTGGAAGAAATGGACAAGTTCTTAGAGAAGTATAACTTTCCAAAACTGAACCAGGAAGAAATAGAAGATCTTAACAAAACGATCACAAGCAAGGAAATCGAAACTGTAATCAGAAATCTTCCAGCAAACAAAAGCCCAGGACCAGATGGCTTCACAGCTGAATTCTACCAAAAATTTAGAGAAGAGCTAACACCTATCTTACTCAAACTCTTCCAGAAAATTGCAGAAGAAGGTAGACTTCCAAACTCATTCTATGAGGCCACCATCACCCTAATTCCAAAACCAGACAAAGATGCCACAAAAAAAGAAAACTACAGGCCAATATCACTGATGAACATAGATGCAAAAATCCTTAACAAAATTCTAGCAAACAGAATCCAACAACATATTAAAAAAATCATTCATCATGACCAAGTGGGCTTTATCCCAGGAATGCAAGGATTCTTTAATATCCGCAAATCAATCAATGTAATACACCACATTAACAAATTGAAGATAAAAACCATATGATTATCTCAATAGATGCAGAAAAAGCCTTTGACAAAATTCAACATCCATTTATGATTAAAACTCTCCAGAAAGCAGGAATAGAAGGAACATACCTCAACATAATAAAAGCTATATATGACAAACCCACAGCAAGCATCACCCTCAATGGTGAAAAATTGAAAGCATTTCCCCTGAAATCAGGAACAAGACAAGGGTGCCCACTCTCACCACTACTATTCAACATAGTTTTGGAAGTTTTGGCCACAGCAATCAGGGCAGAAAAAGAAGTAAAAGGAATCCAGATAGGAAAAGAAGAAGTGAAACTCTCGCTGTTTGCAGATGACATGATCCTCTACATAGAAAACCCTAAAGACTCTACCAGAAAATTACTAGAGCTAATCAACGAATACAGTCAAGTTGCAGGATATAAAATTAACACACAGAAATCTCTTGCATTCCTATACACTAACAATGAGAAAACAGAAAGAGAAATTAAGGAAACAATACCATTCACCATTGCAACAAAAAGAATAAAATACTTAGGAGTATATCTACCTAAAGAAACAAAAGACCTATACATAGAAAACTATAAAACACTGATGAAAGAAATCAAAGAGGACACAAGCAGATGGAGAAATATACCGTGTTCATGGATTGGAAGAATCAATATTGTCAAAATGGCTATACTACCCAAAGTAATCTATAGATTCAATGCAATCCCTATCAAACTACCAACAGTATTTTTCACAGAACTAGAACAAATAATTTCACAATTTGTATGGAAATACAAAAAACCTCGAATAGCCAAAGTAATCCTGAGAAAGAAGAATGGAACTGGAGGAATCAATCTGCCTGACTTCAGACTCTACTACAAAGCCACAGTCATCAAGACAGTATGGTACTGGCACAAAGACAGAAATATAGATCAATGGAACAGAATAGAAAGCCCAGAGATAAGTCCACGAACCTATGGTCACCTTATCTTCGACAAAGGAGGCAAGGATATACAATGGAAAAAAGATAACCTCTTTAACAAGTGGTGCTGGGAAAACTGGTCAACCACCTGTAAAAGAATGAAACTAGAACACTTTCTAACACCATACACAAAAATAAACTCAAAATGGATTAAAGATCTAAATGTAAGACCAGAAACTATCAAACTCCTAGAGGAGAACATAGGCAAAACACTCTCCGACATAAATCACAGCAGGATCCTCTATGACCCACATCCCAGAATTTCAGAAATAAAAGCAAAAATAAACAAATGGGACCTAATGAAACTTAAAAGCTTTTGCACAACAAAGGAAACTATAAGCAAGGTGAAAAGACAGCCCTCAGATTGGGAGAAAATAATAGCAAACGAAGCAACAGACAAAGGATTAATCTCAAAAATATACAAGCAACTCCTCCAGCTCAACTCCAGAAAAATAAATGACCCAATCAAAAAATGGGCCAAAGAACTCAACAGACATTTCTCCAAGGAAGACATACAGATGGCTAACAAACACATGAAAAGATGCTCAACATCACTCATTATCAGAGAAATGCAAATCAAAACCACAATGAGGTACCATTACACGCCAGTCAGGATGGCTGCTATCCAAAAGTCTACAAGCAATAAATGCTGGAGAGGGTGTGGAGAAAAGGGAACCCTCTTACACTGTTGGTGGGAATGCAAATTAGTACAGCCACTATGGAAAACAGTGTGGAGATTTCTTAAAAAGCTGGAAATAGAACTGCCGTATGACCCAGCAATCCCACTTCTGGGCATACACACCAAGGAAACCAGATCTGAAAGAGACACATGCACCCCAATGTTCATCGCAGCAATGTTTATAATAGCCAGGACATGGAAGCAACCCAGATGCCCATCAGCAGACGAATGGATGAGGAAGCTGTGGTACATATACACCATGGAATATTACTCAGCCATTAAAAAGAATTCATTTGAATCAGTTCTAATGAGATGGATGAAACTGGAGCCCATTATACAGAGCGAAGTAAGCCAGAAAGATAAAGACCATTACAGTATACTAACACATATATATGGACTTTAGAAAGATGGTAACGATAACCCTATATGCAAAACAGAAAAAGAGACTCAGATGTATGGAACAGACTTGTGGACTCTGGGAGAAGGCGAGGGTGGGATGTTTCAGGAGAACAGCATTGAAACATGTATATTATCTAGGGTGAAACAGATCACCAGCCTAGGTTGGGTGCATGAGACAAGTGCTCGGGCCTGGTGCACTGGGAAGACCCAGAGGGATCGGGTGGAGAGGGAGGTGGGAGGGGGGGGACTGGGATGGGGAGTACATGTAAATCCATGGCTAATTCATATCAATGTATAACAAAAACTACTGTAATGATGTAAAGTAATTAGCCTCCAACTAATAAAAAGAAAAAAAAAAAAAAATCCCTCACTTTCAGTCTATATGTGTTCCTACATCTGAAATGGATCTCTTGTAGAGAGAATATATACAAGTCTTACTTTTGTATCCATTCAGTCTGTGTATGTCTTTTGGATGGAACATTTCCTCTGATTACATTTAAGAAAATTATCACTATATACGTTTCCCTTGTCATTTTGTTCATTGTTCTGAGTTTGTTTTGATAGGTCTTTCTCCTTCCTTTCCTCTTTTTGCTCTTCTCTCTTGTGTTAATTTTTGTTTCGGTCTCTAACTCTATGCTCATTCCTTTCCTTCTCCTGTTCTGCAGTAGAGATCTCCACAATTATGTCTTTCAGTTCACTCACCCATTCTTCCATTATTCTGCTACTGATTCCTTCTAGTAAATTTTGCATATTTTCTTGTTCATCTCTGTTTTTTTTTTGTTCTTTAGTCCTTCTAGGTTTTGTTAAAACTTTTTCTTTTATCTTCCCACTCTATGCCTCCATTCCTTTTCTGAGTTCTTGGATTATCTTTACTATCACTATTCTGAATTCTTTGGAGATAGAGTGCTTATCTCCTCTTCATTTAGTTGTTCTTGTATGTTTTTTTTAAACTTCCTCCTTCATCTGCAACATATTTCCCTGTCATCTCATTATATCAAATTTACTATGTTCTTGTTTCCTTTCTTCAAGCTGCTAGGGTGTAATTCCTCTTGCTTTTCATGTCTGTCTCCTAGTGAGTGAGACTGGTATAGCAGTTTGTGTCATTATCCCTTTGATATAGGGTGGATAAGGCAATGGCAACCCACTCCAGTACTCTTGCCTGGAAAATCCCATGGACGGAGGAGCCTGGTAGGCTGCAGTCCATGGGGTCCTAAGAATCGGACATGACTGAGCGACTTCACTTTCACTTTTCACTTTCATGCATTAGAGAAGGAAATGGCAACCCACTCCAGTGTTCTTGCCTGGAGAATCCCAGGGACGGGGGAGCCTGGTGGGCTGCCGTCTATGGGGTCCGCACAGAGTCGGAAATGAATGAAGTGACTTAACAGCAGGCAGCAGCAGGGTGGAGAATGACGCCTACCCTAGATATAGTGTGGGGCTTCCCCCTTTGCTTTTGTGATTGTCACTGCCCTGTCAGGTATGGATCTGCTCCCAGGTTGTTGATGTGGAGGCTGTGGATCTGTTTCTAGGCTGTGATTCTGATCTGTGGTACAAGAAAGTTGGAATTGAAGCACTACCACTGGGAGAGAAGCCACGGAGTGTTTCTCCTCTGGAGCTGTTCACCTGTGAATGTGATGAATCTTTTGTGTTCCCTTTCACCTGTTGTATGATCTCAAAAAGTATAATGTTATTGGCACTGTTGTGTTCCCTCTGTAACTGTGCATATGTCGGCAATTGACCCTGGTGACTCTCAGGCCACTCATTGTCACAGGTCCACTGAGATCAGGCCCCAGGTTCCACTGAGGTCAGGTCCCAGGTTCCACTGAGATCAAGTTCCAGGTTCCACTGATGGTCAGGTCCCAGGACTGTAGTAGTTATGCACCTAAACCTATTGAGGGAGCTATATAGGCAGCTCAGATTCTGATCTGGTCTACCTCCTGGATGTACATGCACAAAAGACCACAGATGCTAATGTGAGACCTTTCTAAGCTGTGAGTGAAGTTGCTGTCCTTTCAGATATTTCACAGGTGCTGAATTTAGGAAGCCATCAGCAGAGATGCAATTCTGCAGCTTGTGCAGACATAAGGAAAGATTTCATCTCTTTGTACTCACTTAGATAGCTTCTGGGGCTCACCTTTGGGTTCAGTCCCCTCCTCATGAGCAGATTTCTTAGTGAAGGGAGCTACCTGAACCCTCCAAGGACAGCAGAGTGGATCCTATCACTTACTTCCAAATTTCCTAGTGGGGGCGGAGTTATCCAAATGCTGCTTAGATAGAATAGTGTATTCTGACTCTCAACACTAAATGGATTTCCTAGTCACAGAAATTATCAGAGCCCTTTTGGGACAGTGGGGCTCATCCCAGCACCAATCTGTTGGATTTCATAGTAGTGGATGTTCTTTGCTCCCTCCCAGGATATTGTGAGCAGGTCGTGGGGTCTGCTGGTAGAATCCTAGCTGGAAGCTGTCTCTGCCCTTCCTAAGCCAACAGGGGTGGGTCCTTGCGCATATGCCTGCACTCTGGAAGAGGCAATCTTGCTGGTTTCTGGAACCCAAAATGGCAGCAGTGACTCTTTCCCTTTTCCTGGATCTCCTGTAAGACCAGTGGTCCTCATTCTCTTTGGTACTGGCTTCATAGAAGAGAAATTATTTTTCCTTAGAACAGGGTGAAGGGGCCTGTTTTTGGAATGATTCAAGCACATGGCATGCACTGTAAAAATTTGTGCTACATCATGCTAAGTCACTTCAGTTGTGTCCAACTCTTTGCAACCCTATGGACGTAACCCACCAGGTATTCCTTATTCGATGGGATTCTCCAGACGAGAGTACAGCCAGAATCCTGGAGTGAGTTATCATGCCTATACACCCCCCACCTCCTCCAGAAGATCTCCCAACCCAGGGGTTGAACCCCAGTGTCTTCAGTCAGTCAGTTCAGTTGTTCAGTCATGTTCGACTCTTTGTGACTCCATGTGACTCCAGTCAAGCCAGGCTTCCTGTCATCATCAAAACTTTCCGAGCTTGCTCAAACTCATGTCCATCAAGTCAGTGATGCCATCCAACCATCTCATCCTCTGTCGTCCCCTCCTCCTCCTTCTTTCAATCTTTCCCAGAATCAGGGTCTTTTTCCAATGAGTCAGTTCTTCGCATCAAGTGGCCAAAGTATTCAGGCTTCAGCTTCAAAAATCAGTCCTTCCAATGAATATTCAAGACTGATTTCCTTTAGGATTGACTGGTTTTCTTTTATGTTTCCTGAATTTGCAGATGAGCATTCTTTAATGTTACCTGAGAAGTCCCATTTTGCACTTTATTTACATTATTACTACATTGTGATATATATAATGAAATCATTATACAACTAACCATACTGCAGAATCAGTGAGAGCCCTGAACTCGTTTTTCCTGAAACTAGATGGTACCATTTGGGGATGATGGGAGACAGAGATACACAAAAGTATGTTGCTTAGGTTCAGTCTACTCTGTAATCTCATTTTAGTTGCCGTCGCTGTAGAAAATCCTGAGTCACAAAGATAGGATTGGAAATGGAAACAGGCTTTTCAGTACTTTTGTGCAGTCTCAGGATATTCCACACTGATCTTTTTAATATCATAAACATATGAAAAGTCTGGAAGTTGTCTCAGTCATACTTTTAAGGCCACCATCATTTGATGATCTCCAGCAGCTGATCCTCTTCTAGCACAGACAAGTTTGATTTACCTGGCTTGTTCACAGTTAGCTCACAGATCCATTGTTTCCCACTTTGGAGTCTTTTGTAATTGAGGATGTTAATGCACAAACTCTTTTGAAAGCTGAGGCTATGCACAAGCTGGGAGAAAGAAAGGCAGTTGACTCAGCCTCTTTCTAAAATCTCTGTTATTACTATTGAGAAATGTGTTTAAAAATCTCAACGAGTCACTTCTCCATTCCCATAATTACTAGTTTAACTTTGAGTGAAACCACTTTATCTGCTGACTTGAACACAGTTGTCATTTTCTCCTGAAAGTGACAGATTGAATTTGTTGAGCAGGTTGATAGTGTCACACAAGGAAGCAAGTTTTGTGACCCATTCTGTGTTATTGAAATGTGCTGCCAGTGATGACTTTTTTTTTTAAAGAAATCTCTGGAACAACCCTTATAAACTCAGAAGATCTAGCCAGCAATCTACCTTTAGAAGCCATTCTCAACTTCTGTGTGTAAGAGATGTCTGTGTGCTCTGTGCCCATCTCCTCAAGAGCTGATAGTGAACAGGTACTCTTAACGTGGTTTGATAAATTTAATCTTATCCTTCAAAAATGTTCAAGTTTGAGTGACATTTCTTCAGCTACAGCCAGCTGTTCTCTATGGATGACACAGTGTGTAGTCACTCATATTCAGAAGAGACTTCTTTGACCAAGTAGTGTAAAACCAGAGGGTCATCCAGTCAACAGCAGCTATTCTGTTCCTGCATTTAATGACACAAGACTCAATGAAGATTTCCTTACATGTAATGGTTCAAAGGCTTGAATAGTTCTGCCACTGTATCTTAGAGTTGGCAACACAAAAAGTATACAACAATGTATCCTCATAGCACATCTTCCTGAAAATTATATCACACAAACAACAAAATTGTTGACTTGTCTCTCAACATCAGGAGATTTCTCAAACTTGGATTGCATACAATTATGACTCATTAGTACAACATCTCTAACATTTTGTGCCTCAATATCCACTGCTATTAATAAAATAAATTCACCTAGTTATGGTGCTAGATGGAAGAGGAACAAGATGAGTATTCTGATCTGGAGAATTCCATGGACAGTCCAGAGGTCGCAAAAAGTTCGGGCAACACTTTCACTTTCACTTTATTTTTTTTTATTTTTATTATTTATTTATTGTTTTATTTTTTTTCCATTTATTTTTATAGTTGGAGGCTAATTACTTTACAACATTGCAGTGGTTTTTGTTCATACATTGAAATGAATTAGCCATGGATTTACATGTATTCCCCATCCCAGTCCCCCCTCCCCTCCCTCTCCACCCCATCCCTCTGTGTCTTCCCAGTGCACCAGGACCGAGCACTTGTCTCATGCATCCAACCTGGCTGGTGATCTGTTTCACCCTAGATAATATACATGTTTCGATGCTGTTCTCCTTGAAACATCCCACCCTCGCCTTTCTCCCCAGAGTCCACAAGTCTGTTCTATACATCTGAGTCTCTTTTTCTTTTTTTGCATATAGGTTTATCGTTACCATCTTTCTAAATTCCATATATATGTGTTAGTATACTGTAATGGTCTTTTATCTTTCTGGCTTACTTCGCTCTGTATAATGGGCTCCAGTTTCATCCATCTCATTAGAACTGATTCAAATGAATTCTTTTTAATGGCTGAGTAATATTCCATGGTGTATATGTACCACAGCTTCCTCATCCATTCGTCTGCTGATGGGCATCTAGGTTGCTTCCATGTCCTGGCTATTATAAACAGTGCTGCGATGAACATTGGGGTGCACGTGTCTCTTTCAGATCTGGTTTCCTTGGTGTGTATGCCCAGAAGTGGGATTGCTGGGTCATATGGCAGTTCTATTTCCAGCTTTTTTTAAGGAATCTCCACACTGTTTTCCATAGTGGCTGTACTAATTTGCATTCCCACCAACAGTGTAAGAGGGTTCCCCCTTTTCTCCACACCCTCTCCAGCATTTATTGCTTGTAGACTTTTGGATAGCAGAAGCCATCCTGACTGGCGTGTAATGGTACCTCATTGTGGTTTTGATTTGCATTTCTCTGATAATGAGTGATGTTGAGCATCTTTTCATGTGTTTTTTTAGCCATCTGTATGTCTTCTTGGTCTTATGGAGAAAATGTCTGTTTAGTTCTTTGGCCCATTTTTTGATTGGGTCATTTATTTTTCTGGAGTTGAGCTGGAGGAGTTGCTTGTATATTTTTGAGATTAATCCTTTGTCTGTTGCTTCGTTTGCTATTATTTTCTCCCAATCTGAGGGCTGTCTTTTCACCTTGCTTATAGTTTCCTTTGTTGTGCAAAAGCTTTTTAAGTTTCACATTAGGTCCCATTTGTTTTATTTTTGCTTTTTTTCTAAAATTCTGGGGATGTGGGTCATAGAGGAGATCTCCTGCTGTGATTTATGTCGGAGAGTGTTTTGCCTATGTTCTCCTCTATGGAGTTTTAAATGTAGTTTCTGGTCTTACATTTAGATCTTTAATCCATTTTGAGTTTATTTTTGTGTATGGTGTTAGAAAGTGCCTTCAACAATCACCTTCATGCGTTCTTCATGCAAAACAAACATACAATAAAAAAAATTTAAAAAATAATTATTATTCATCTTTTTCTTATTCTTATGAAATAACTTCCAAAAGATTGTCTATTTAAGTCACGCGTGAATTCTTCTATAAGACAGCTAATGGTTAAAGGCGAGTATTTCAAAGACTTTCAAGGCTCTTGATCACTGGATAAGCAGTTTCTGTTCAAATATTAAAAACCAAAAGTGGAACATAGGAAGGGAACTATGAAAACACACCTGTTAGCAAACAACTAGACCATCATTTTAACGTAGTGAACTCTTTGTATTTTTCTTTTACATACCATCTTTTCTTTTGCGATTGAGGCAGTCTTAGAGTTTACACTTTCCTGTTCTCATCATATGGGTATATTCTTTCCCTTATCACAAGGGCAGCACCTCACAGTAACCTTTTATTTTTCTTTTATTCCAATTCATTTTGGCCAGGGTTGCCACTTGTGAGTTTTAACCCAAAAAACCTGCTGATGGAGACAAGATGCAACAATGGAAGAAAACAGGCACAGGTAGGAAGTGGAGATCTTGGCAAAAATACAATAATAGTGGCAGGCATTGTTGCATACGCTAAAAACAAGTGTTGGTATTCTGACCTTAAAAACTGATGCCACCAGATGCAGCATAATTTTTTGCTTGCCTCTCACCCGAGAGGGCTTTGATACATCTGCAAGTGGTTGATTTATTATTGTTTCCGTGGAGTCAAATCTCTCTGCTAATGATAATCTGCATTTGCAACTGCTCCTGAGCACTAAATACACCACCTCAGGTCCCCCTCTATCATCAGGCATTCAATTCTCACAAGGAAGCATGCAACCTAGATCCCTCACATGGACATTAACAAGAGGGGTTTAACACACCTGTAAAAATCTAATAGCTGCCCATGATCTGAAGATGAGCTCAGGTGGGAATACAAGTGAAGGGGTATGGCTGTAAATAGAAACGAAGCTTTGCCCTTTCTCACCCACCAAACATCTCTTGCTGTGTGGCCTAGTTCCAAAAGGCCTGATGGGTACCAGTCCATGGGCCCAGGAGTTGGGGGAAATCTTGTAGTAAAGGCAGCATCCTGTTGCCTGGGAGGGAATCACAGATGTAGGAGCCTTATAGGGTTCCCACCCCCCTCTCAAGCACCTCTGATATCAGTGCCTTGTTCTTTGTTCGGTTCCACGGCTTCTTCCTAGTTAATCTCTCAGTTGCCACTATCCACCCTTCAGCTACTTCTGCTTCTAACCCTGTTTCCTCTCCAGGACTTAGCTTTGAGGTTAAGCTTCTTTAGCACTTGACCCAAATCCTCACCCAACAGAGGATTGTCTCAGGGTGGGGAACACAGGGGCAATGACAGGCCTCTGGGATGTATACTATCTGTTTTCAACCTTCCACGACACAGTTACTCCTTCACTCTTGGAATACAGAACTCTTCCTTCATCCAGATCTAATTTTCTTCCAAGATGTGTGAATCTTGGCCTCTTGCCCCAGGGCACAAGCCCTGTCCTCAATCCTTCCTTTTTTTTTTTTTTTCCTTTTGCATAATTACCCCAGCTACGTGAAGGTTTTTCCTTGTTCTTATTGGGGTCGTCTGAAGTCTCTAACTATACAGTGCTCAGTAGCCGTTCTGAAGTGAATAGTTTCCATTTGTAAAATGTGTTTATCAACGTTTTCTGTTGAGGAAGAATAAAACTGCTTCCTACTCCCTCCACCATCTTGCTATTCAACTTACAAAATTATGATTTACTTCTATTTTTCTAGGTAAGAATATGTGGATTGTTTACAAACTGACATGAAAGTATTTGCATCTATTCCATTTGCCAGTACAATTTGCTCAGATAAATCAGGATATTGGCTAGTACTCTGTATTTTTGGACAAATTTTTTTATATTTTAGACATATCAAACAATCCTCATAAAGAGAAAACTGAACTGAATTTTTTTGAAGGCTTTTAGTCAAGCATTTCTGTGCTTTTCTGTTTAAGCTGTGTTGAGTGGCTGTCCCTGTGCTATCAATAAAAACAGGTCTCAGGCCAGGCCTGTGCTGAATTTCATTACGTGTCTGCTGATCTCTGGGGCTTTTGAAGTGCCATTTGCTATTTCTCTCTGGTAATGTACAATATACTTCTAATAAACTACTAATTTACCTGCTAGCACTCTGTGGACTTCTGACAGCCCTAGCACAGTATTGCTTACCGGTCATCCCACCAGGAACTATGAAAAGCTGGATCACAGACCATCTAACCAGGCCCAATGTGGTTGGGCCAAGACTCCGAGCTGCAGGTGCTGGGCATCCCACTAGTGTGGTCTTCTCTCTACCCTTTTCCTTCACTTCCCGATGTCTTGGCAACCCTATTTTGCTGCTGCATTTCATGAATTCCTACCCATTTATTCAAGGCTCTGCTAGAAAAGTTCTTATCCATTAAGTCAATTATCGCATAGCTTTTAAAATGCTTGATAATTTAATATGTTTACTCTCCCTGGGTGTATTTTACACTTCAAGAAGCTCAAAAGTCTTCATCCAGAAGAATAATCTCAGAGCAGGGATTTACTGGTTGTTAACAAGCATTAAGAGAAAAGCTTGAGTTTGTGTTTGAGGTTTTTACTTAATGCCCTTGAAATCTTACTGAGGGGTCTGTTTCCAGCCACAATCATGAGAAGATCCTTTAAACTGATAATATTACCTTTCGATGCAGGGATTTTCAAATGCCTCATCTAGGAGAGAAACACAGGTAATTATTGGGAAAAGGAAAGCTTAAATAGACAAAATACTTTCATGAAAGGCACAGAGCTCACAGTTTTGTGCACAAGGGGAACTCAAATGAAGTATGTAGCTTAAGTGCACTAAGTGCATTTGGACTTAAAAGCTCAGATGAAGAGAGGTTAAACCACATTCAGCAACGATGAGTGTTTACAGGACTATTGTTTGTTCCTTGTACATATTACTACAATATTGTATGTATATCATCTATTCAAAGATTATGTACCAGGAATAAAGCAGTGAAGAAGGCAAATCAAGTTGTCTGTGTACCCTTCATGAAGACACCTGAGTCATGTTCTCCATTAGTAAATATCGCTTTACATCTGAATTATCCTCTGCTGTGACACTAGCTAAACCCCTTTAGGTGGAAGAGATATGTCTTGTTCAGTCGTCTATCTACATGCCATACCACATCTTTCTAGTGAATCTACGTCGTAAGTAGTTAGTAGGAATAAATTTTAGCTGGGACATTTTTTCTGTGGGCCTACAGTCAAAACCATCAGACAGCATGATGTAATTAGTTGATAATTATAAGAGTGGATTTGGGAGAGAATTAACAATAAAATGATGTATGTTCTACGTCAGAAGACAAAATCAATATTTGTATCTTTAAAATAGTTATGACTTTGTTTCTCCTTTCTTGCAAATACAGGATGTAAAAACAGGAGCTTAAAAATATAGAGCAAACAAGCCTTATGCTTAGACGTGTGTGAAAGCTATAACAAAATGACACAGCCAGATGGTAGCTTGTAACATTCAACAGAAATTTATTTTGATACGCTACAGCTCTGCGATTCTTGAATTATTGAGATGCAGATAGTGTGTTATAGCGTGGTCAAGTGAGATGGCTGTTCTCTGAGTCTTCGGACTGCCTGTATTAGAACCATAGTAGGGCAGAAAAGTCTAGCTGAACTCCGTAGATTACTTAGCTGTATGATAGGGTCTTTTTTATATAACATGTACTAATTCCAATTATATGAGGTTTCTACCTTCTCATAGGTACCCATCGCTCCTAATACCATCACATTGAGGCCATGTATGAATTTGCAAGACATATGAATTGGTGGTACACGTAAACCATGGCTGACATTCAATCTGCCCTTCCGTGGTTCAAGTCTTCATGTTCTTGATACATGCCCAAAATACACTCGCAATTCATTGCAATAGCTCCCAAAATTGTTTTGTTCATCAGCATCAATGAGTTAAAAGTCTAATCCAAAGTCTCACTTAAATATTATTGGTTTAAAAATGTCAGTGAATGACAATTCACCTCCTGAGGAAATTGCTCTTCAGTGTGAATCTGTGAATCAAACATGTGGATCCATTGCCCAAAATATATGTGAGATCAGCATAGGATTAGTCTATTCCCACTACAAAAGTGGTGGTGGTGGAGGGCAGCGGGCGAAAAAGAAAAACAGTAACTAGCAAGCAAGTAACAAACAAGTTCTAAAACCTTAACTTCAGCTCAATCTACTCGGTATCCCCCCATGTGGTTTTCCCAACACAGCCGTAATGGGCATGCTTGATAGGGCTGGAGCTATCTGCATTGCAGAACATAGGCACGTGCTCCAGCCATCTCGGGTTGCAGACCTACAGAGTTTCAGTAACCCATCCTGCAAAATCTGGGTGGGGGTAGCCAGAACCCTGTGCCTTGCCATTCATGGTCCACCCTACATGCTGTAAGCAGCACTCCCCGAAGGCTTTGCAAGGGGGAGAGTGTCCCGCATGCGAACTGCTGAATACAGTGACCACGCTTACTCCATTTTGAAACTGAGAGTCAGCTCTGATGATCCTCTGCCATCGTCTCATTGGGGTCCTCGCCTTCTCTGTCTTGAAGAACAGAACTTGTTCACAGTCAATAACTGATGGCACCCCATTCATGTAAAATCTAAGAAGTCTGACCACCTGTCTTCCTTCCTTCCCATCTCCTTCTCCTTGGGTTCACATTGACTTCTTTCTGTCAAGGTTGATGATGAATGTCAGATTTAAGTCGACTATTCCTTATCGAAAGTGTCCCCTGGTCACACAGTTAGTGTTGTTTTCCTAACGCACGTTTTATTTTTCAAAAATAAAAGGCTGAGGAATTTTCCAAAGTTTTAAAATTATGCTTCCTTTTTGATGAACAATTCCTTCTTTAAGATCATTTTATCTCTCTCACTTTATTGTAATCACTGAAGAGAGGAGACAAGGGGGCCACATCCTCAACATTTTGCTTAGCAATAACTTCACCTGCTAATTAATTAGCTCGACTGGTAAATCATTCAAACCATGTATATGTAAATCAAATCATCATGTTCCTACATCTTAAATATATGCAAGTTTATTTAATAAATAAATACAGTATAAAGAAGTAAGAGCGTTCAACCAAATATTCAAATTGTGCTTTCTTACCAACACTAATGTAGAACAAAAAGTAATTCAGCCAAATTATTTGCCACGTTATAGATGTAGGGTGGCAGTTTCCGTCTTACCATCCATGTTTGCCTGTTATTTTCCATCAGAGACTTACAGTTCATAATGGTCTTTGATCAATCCTTCACTTCTGCTCGAAGTCTGATTTCCAAACCATTTGGTGTTCTCTGAGAAGACTGAGGCGTCCGATTCTATAGACATCATCTTCTCCTGAGTCAAGAGAATGGCTTTTGCTGGTTTCTCAACAGGCAGTGTAGGCTTCTCCTAGAAGTACTGTTGAAAACTCACCCAGCATTTACAGATTAGCCGAGGTCAAAGACACCTGCACAATTTTTAAATTACTTTTTTCTTGGTAGACAAGCACTCCTCACTCTTCTTAGCATCCAATTTTCTTAGTCCATTTGCATTTGCACCATGGCAATTAATAAACCCCTGAAATGTATTTCTCAAGCTTTTGACAGTTGAAGGACCAAGATTCAGGGTGCCAGCATGATCACAATACACGCCTCATCCCTGGTCCACAGGTTACGGTCGGTGTATCAAATATGGCTGAAGCGAACTAGGAGGCATGTTAGGAGTATTCTGTATAAGGGCACCTATTTACTATTCATGAAGGGGCAGACCTTTATAATCCTAAGTGAAGTGAAATTACTCAATCTTGCTGTCTCAACTTCTTTGTCAACCTCTCCATGGACTGTTGCCTACCCGGCTTCTCTGCCCTTGAGAATTTATGACCTAGAAGAACCTCCTAAATATGTCCTACTTCCTCATACCTTTCACACAGGGCAACTAAAAAGTTCTCCATAAGCATTATTGTCGGTTGACGAAAATTTAATTCCAGATAGTTACAAGTAAAGTCTGTGTATAGATTTTGTTATTTTCCATCATGTGGACGAATTTTAAAAAATTATTATGCATAGACTCCACTTAATCATGGTTCAACATAACTTAATCATGAACTTACTATGTGCAAAACATCGAGAAAAAGTACATGTCAAGATGAAGACAATCGTCACCATTTAAACACGTTGGTGGCTCAGACTCACACAGTGTTGCATGGAGTCATGGGAGAGAAGCATGTGACAGAAAACAATAAAAAGGATTGTGAGTATGGCAGGATTGTCCCAACATTTGGCTTCTACGTGGGCTGCATGATATTTGAAACCAGCTAACACATACTGAACATTAAGGGCAATTGTTAACTTAAAATAGTTTTACATGTATTAACCTTAGAGCACGCCCAATGGACTATAGAAATAGAAAATGTTTCTTTTCTATTATTTCCATTGTTTAATATTATTACCATTAACTAATTATTATCCTTTTCATTTTACAGATTAAAGAAGTCATCATTACTGACTAGGTTAAAAAATCTTGTTAAATAATTATTCATGCAGTAGTAGAGAGTTAGAATGAAGAGCGCAGTACGCTGAGATATCATTGTGCTCGTTCAAAAGGGACAAGAGGGATCAGAAAGGACTTTGCATCTAGTTACAGTTATTATAAAGGAATATTTACATGTAAATTGGGATGATCTAGAGGAGGAACATGATGATGGGGTTGTGTCGGCTATTGGAAACAATCTAATTTCATTTTTTTAAGACAGAAAAAAATTCATGGGTGTTTTTTTCTATAAAAATCTTTAGTCATTCTTTCTAAATATTTTTTTTATGGATTTGGTATTTTTTTTATTTCTGTTTCAAATGATCACCTGGTTCATTTGAAACACATTATTTTTTTAAATTTTTATTGTATGATTTGTGAAATTACTTTATTTTTTGAATTGTTTTTCATTTATTTTTTTTTAGTTGGAAGGCTGTTACTTTACAACATTTGCATGTGGTTTTTTGTCCATACATGAAATGAAATTAGCCATGAATTTACATGTATTCCCCATAGATTGACACCTTGTTGTTGTCATTTTAGCCAACTTAAGTCCATGTCTGACTTTCTGTAAGCCCATGGATTGTATGCCCACCTCAGGCTTCTCTGCCCATGGGGTTGTCCCAGGCAAGGAATATTGGAGTGAGTAAGCCATTTTCCTTCTCTAGGTTATTTTTACCCACCCCAGGGATCAAACCCAATCTCCTGCATTTGCAGACAGACAGGTTCTTTACCCACTGAGCCACTGGGTTTGTATAATTTATTTTATATAAATATATATATATATATATTTTAGATACTTTAAATGGCAATTATTCTGCTTTAGATCCTTGTAAAGATTGAACGTAGAAACAGCCTGATAAATTTATATACTATTTTATATATTTAGATACTAAAATTATAATGGCAATTATTTCTGCTTTATATCCTTGTAAAGATGAATGAGTTATATTGAAACAGCTGATAAAATTTAAATTATTCTATCAATAGTTACAGAGATGGATACAGATCAATAGGTATGATACAGAAAAAAAAGCATAGATAGGTATATAAAGGGGATTTCCCAGTGGCTCAGTGGTAAAGAACCTGCCTGCAATGCAGGAGATGTGGGTTTGATTACCTGGGGTGGAAAAATAACATAGAGAAGGAAATGGTACTCACTCCAATTATTCCTTTGCCTGGGAAACCCCATGGACAGAGAAGCCTGGGTTGGGCTACAAATCCATGGGCTTACAGAAGAGTCAGACATGACTTAGTGGCTAAAAATGACAACAACAAGTATCTATAAAAATGTAATAGACAGAAGCAATTCTAGAATCTGTGAATACTACTTTGTTCAGACTGAATGTCTATCAGATTTTTTTCCTTTCCACTTTCCCCACACTTTTAAATATCCCATTTCACTAGAACAACTGAAAACAAAACCTTTCATAGGCCAAAATAATAGTTTAAAATAATAGTTTAAATATAGTTTAAAATAGTTTAAATAGTTTAATTAATCTACTTTAAAATAGTTTAAAAGTTTAAAATAATAGTTTAAAACTCACAAAATATTCATTTAGTTTTGGTGATTCCCTTGGTTATCTTGAAATCCTGTTCAACAACCTAATAAATCTTCATTCAACTCAGTTTGTTATTGTGTGAAGAATTTGAATTTATGGATTTCAAAAACCGGATCACCCAAAATATACACACATTATTTAGCCACATAGTGTCTGTTTGTGTCGAGTGAAGAGAGAGAGATATAGATATGAGTAATTTAAATTGTATCCTATAACTTAAAAAATCCTTTTCCCTTCCTCCATTCCTACTATCAAGTCAGAGAGTGAGGAGGGAAGTAGCCTGAATAGTCACATGACATGCTCCAGAGTGAGGTCATATGACATGCCTGGGCAAGTTCTCATGATGTGCCAGAGCAAGTGAGGGTGAGGTCAGCTTGTTGTTCATAGATGCAGATGCCTGATTTTTTTAATCTACAAAAGTATTGGGAAATGTTATTCTAAATTATTTTTGCAAGCACTGGCA
The DNA here is from genome assembly GCA_020976825.1 of Odocoileus hemionus. Taxonomy (NCBI): domain Eukaryota; kingdom Metazoa; phylum Chordata; class Mammalia; order Artiodactyla; family Cervidae; genus Odocoileus; species Odocoileus hemionus. Next base: position 6,933 of record JAJLRB010005062.1, on the reverse strand, counting down.
GTGGGTAACAAGAAATTTCTGTAAGATCTCTAATATACATGGAATGTTTGTGAATTATTTTATATGAAGTTTTTAAAATTTGGAAAATGGTGCAATACATTTCTCTTCAGCAAGAGCTTGCTATAATGTTACTATTATTCTTACAACTTTTACATTTCTCACACTCTAAATATTTTATAAAATACCTCTTTTTCTAAAATATGTTCAGACTATATTCAACACTTTAAAATTGTGGATCTGAAGTAATACCATGACCTGAAGAATATTTGTAGGACACAAAGTTTTATCATTATTGGACTCCAGGTGGGGACAGTTCTGCAAAATTGCCAAAAATGACTTGTTTTATATGACAAGCTTGTTTCTGAGTCTAAAGACACAGGAATATTAGAAGATGAATTGGGTTTACTGAGGTCAACATAGTTAAAATCTTCCTAATTCCAAAAAATTGTATTTACTAAACTGTAACTAGCAAAAATATAAAACTGAAAGCTGCAGGACTTAACTTAAAGTTGCATTTTTATTGCTAGCTTCTTCAAATAATCATGCTGCAAATGTTAGAAAAACTTACATTTTACTATTGTATTAGGTTGATGCAAATTTATTTGTGGTTTCAGACTATGAAATTTAAAATCATTATAACTAAGCTCAAACAAAACTTTTTAATCAAATAGGAACCATTATAATCAGCACATTTTTCAATGAGAAGTTTATTCTTGAAGCATAAAAATCCCATGCTTCAGAATTTGACAAAACTCTTGGAAAGCATTTTCTGCCTCCTGCTTGTTGTGGAAACATTTTCCCTGCAAAAAATGTGAGGTGCTCTCCTCATCTTCAAGGCTCTCATTTCCTTTACAAAACTTCTTGAACATCCACTTGCACTTGTATGTTTATCATCAGTTCCTGGGTCAAATGAATTGCTGAGTGTTATGAACTGTTCTGTTGCTTTACAACAATTTTGCACTCAAATAAGAAAATAACATCAATCTGCTTTTTGTCTAACATTGTTTTTATGGTCTAAAATAAATATAAAATAAGCAGCAGTGATAAATCATTAGCAAAAATAAAGCAAGAATCTGCACTAAAATTATGTATAGCATAACCACATTTATTTAAGAATGTACTCCAATATTAAATGGCAAAGTTTCAACAATCTGAAACCGCAATTGCTTTTGCACCAAGGTTTGCAGTTCAAGGCAAAGCCAGGATCTGCCTTTTCCTGTACTGTACTTAGGATGACTCATAAGTGTTTTGCTATTTCAGGAATTTTTCAAATGTCAAAGAGGGCTTCAATAAATTTTAAGTATAGACTGAGGTTTTTCTGGGGAGATATTTTCAAATTTTTAATTTTTTTTTAATTACAACGCTTTTTAAATAAGTTGTTTATTTTCATGGAAAAATCAAAAAGTATATCAAATTTGAAAACAAATAGCATACTTTATTCTTAAGATAAGATTCTAATCATTTATTTTACAGAATCATTAGCTATCTGATATTGAACAATATTATATTATAGACTGTTTCTGTCTCAGTTAGCAAATTTCCTAATACTATCCAGAATAGATAACAAAATGATATCCTGCTTGTCACCTCACATTATGCTTTAACTTTAAATATTGTTTACAATAAATATCATTTTCATTATAAAATTATGTTTAAATCCATATAGTTAATACCTCAATTGGGGCTTCCAGGTGGCTCAAATGGTAAAAGAATCCACCTGCCAATACATTAACAACCCAAGAGATATACATTTCAATCCTTGAGTCAGGAAGATCCCCTGGAGTAAGAAATGGCAACCTGCTCCAAATTATTCTTGCCTGGAAAATTCCATAAACAGAGTAGACTAGCAGGCTATAGTCCAAAGCGTCGCAAAGAGTCATACATGACCTGAGCATCGACATTCAATACCTAATTAAACTTTGACACTTGAAAACAGTGCCATACCTTATAGTCCTAAGAAAATGTTGCTGTCAAAAGTCAAAATTATAGAATAAATTTGAAATTTGCTCTGTTCACTTTTTAACGAGATTGATAGGTTTATCAGAGATGGACACTTCACCTTTAGGAGACAAACTTACCATGTAGGTTGGTCAATAAGATAGTCTCTGATCATGTTAAATTTACCTATCTAACAAATATATTTTATAGGTCAAGGTTAGTAAGAGTTTACTTGGGGAAAATTCTTCAACTTATCTCCATATAAGTATATAAGTAATAAAAGGAATATACATCTCGCGCTACTAAATGTCAAACAATATGTCCTTCCCTGGCCCTTCTGTTTAGTTGGAACTAATATCACACATCCACACATAATACTACCAAGCAATTATTATTTCACCAAAACATTGAAAATGTGTATTCCAATAAGAAGATGCTTGTTCTTAATCCATTCAGGTAGCTATAAAAGGAATACCATAGACTAGTTTCCTTAAGCAACCAAATATTTTAATACTTAGCATTCTGGAGACTGGGAAGCCCCAACATCAAGGCACCAACACATTCAGTGTCTGGTGCAAACTCACTCCCCAGTTATAGATGCCATTTTCTAGCTGTGTCCTCACAAGGCATAAGACTTGAGGATACACTCTGTGACATTCTTTTATAAGGCCACTAACGCCCATTCATGAGGAGACTCCATTTTCTCAGGACCTAATCACCTCCCTCAAACCTCCTTTTTCTAATAACCCTCATGTTGGGGATTAGCTTTCAACATACTAGTGTTAGAGGGACACATTCAGTCTATAGCAGTACTGATGTATAAACAGAATTTTTCCCCTATTTTAACGTATTTTTTTCTTCCTGGCTATAAGACCAAAATGCATATAAGGCACACAATACTCTGCTCCTACATGTTAAAAATATTATAGTGATTGCATACTGAAATACTTGATAAAAGCATTTGAGAGAAAATAATACAATGTTAACATAAGACAGCAGTATCTTTTTGAATCTATCTATCGTCTGAGGCAAAAGTAAAAGCAAAAAGATAAATAAACAGGATCTAGTTAAACTTAAAAGTTTCTGCACAGCAGAGGAGTGCCCATTGACAAAAAAAAATATTAATGGGAGAAAACATTTGCACATCATATAGATGATATGATTGATTGGGGGATTAATATTCACAATACATAAACAGCTTATATAAGCTCAATATGTATAATGTAGTTATATGCTACATTATTTTCCAAAGACAATACACAATGGCCACTGGCACATTAAAAAACACTCACTATTGCTAATCATCAGAAAAATGTAAATCAGAATCGCAATGAAATATCCCCTCACAATCTGTCAGAATGGCTGGCATCAGAATGTCCTAGAAATAACAAATGTAGGTGAAGATGCAGAGAACAAGGGACTTCACGTCCTGTTTGTGGGATAGTAAATTTATGCATGCACTATGAAAAAACATTGGAGGTTCTTAAAATCTAAAACTAGTATTACTAAATGATCAACCAGTTCCATATCTAGCATATATTCAAAAACTTAAACCACTAATTTGAAAAGATGTAATGCACCCCCACATTATGCATAAGCAGTGTTATTTACAAAAGTATTAAGCTATGGAAGCCAAATCTAAGTGTTCTGTAATCAGATGACACAGATAAAGAATATGTGGTATATATAATAAGAAGTGTTGAGCATCTTTTCATAGTTTGATTAGCCATCTGTATGTCATTGGAAAATTTCTGTTTCGTCTTTCCTCCATTGTTTGATTGGGTTGTTTGTTTTTCTGGTATTGAGCTTCATGTGCTGTTATATATTTTGCGAGGTTAATCTTTTGTCAGTTGCTTCCATTTGTTATTGTTTTCCCATTCTGAGGGTTGCCTTTTCACCTTGTTTATAGTCTCCTTTGTTGTGGCAGAGATTTTAAGTTTAAATAGGATCCATTTGTTTAATTTTGTGAGTTTTACTGTATATCATACTCTAGGAGGAGGGTCAGAGAGGGATCTTGCTGTGATTTATATCAAGGAGTGTACTTACCAAAAGTTTTCCTCTAATAGATTTGTAGTTTCTAGCCTTACACTTAGGCTTTTTAATTGATTTTTGAGTTTAATTTTCTGTATGGTGTTAGGCAAGGTGGTCTAGTTTCATTTTTTTTTACATGTACAGCTATCCAGTTTTCCAGCATCAGTTATGGAAGAGACTGTCTTTTATCCATTGTGTGATATTATTGCCTCCTTAATGTCAAAGTGTTAAGGTGCCCATAGGTGTCTGAGTTTGTCTTTGGGCTTTCTGTCATGTTCCATTGATTTATATTTCTGTTTTTGTGCCAGTACAATACTGTCTTGTTGAATGTAACTTTGTAGTATAGTCCTGAAGTCAAGAAGGCTGATTTCTCCAGCTTCATTTTTCTTTCTCAAGATTGCTTTGGTTATTTTGGGTCTTTTTGTTTTGTTTCTCATACTAAATTATGCGTTTTTTGTGTGATGTTGTTTTCTTGTTCTGTGAACAATCACCATATGCCGGATAGGTTCATAGAGAATGCATTGAATCTCTAAATTGCTTTGGGTAGTATGAATCATTTTCCATCAATATTGATTCTTCCAAACCAAGAACATGATATATCTGTCTGTCTTTGCGCATCTTTTGTTCCTTCATCTTTTATGTTTATATAGCATTCTACATACAGGACTTTTGTCTTTAGGTAGATATTATTCCTGTATATTTTAATATTTTTGTTGTATCTATACGAATGGTGAATGAGATTGTTTCCTTAATTTTTCTTTCTGATGATATTTCAGTGTATTGGAATCCGCACAGGGATTGTCTGTGTGTTAATATTTTTATCCAGTTTAACTGAGACTGTTACTAATATCCATTCATTACCCCATAGTAATGTGTGTTGAGCTGGCCTCTTTTAGGGATGTTTCTTTTACATAGTATCTAGGTTCATCCTGACAATACTTTCCCAATATAGATATCCTTTTATTTCTTTTTCGGCTTTTGACTAGAATGATTGTGGTGCAGTCTCTATGGATGGTCAAAAACGTATGTTGATTAAAAGGGGTGAGAGAAGGGCACCCTTGTCCTTTTCTTGATCTTAGAGGAAACTGAGAGAGTCATTTCCCAGGCAGGTTAATAGGAAGTTAGGGGGCCCCCATGGAGAGAGGAGTCTGGAATTCTCAAGGAGGAAGAAAGGACAAACTTTTTTGTCCCTCTTCATTCCTTAGGTTTATATAGCAATAATGTATCCTGCTTCAGGACAGTCTCTGGAAGAAAAACCCTTCTGGCTAATTCTGTTATTTCAAAATGTAAATTATGGGAGTAGGTCTGGTGAGGTCTTTACAACCTCTAGAAATTCTTTTGATTCGCTGTAAAAAACTAATTTGAGAGTATATAATTCCATTGCTAAGACTAGCAAGGGGGTACTCTTTCTGCCCCCTTCTGATGTCTATGTCCCGAAGTTTTCTCTATCCCTTTTATACTTCAATAAACTCTATTGCACAAAAGCTCTGAGTGGTCAAGCCTTGTCTCTGGCCCAGATTGAATTCTTCTCCTCCAGAGGCCAAGAATCCCAGCATCTTTTAGTGGGTTCAGCAACAACCTTTCAAAACGCTTCAACTTTTCACTGTTGAGAATACTATTGGCTGTGTGGGTTTGTCATTTAAAGAATCTATTAGGTTGAGGTATGTTCTTTCTATGCTTACTTTCTGGAGATTTTTTGTAATAACTGGGTGTTGCTGCTGCTAAGTCGCTTCAATTGTGTCCGACTCTGTACGACCCCATAGACGGCAGCCCACCAGGCTCCCCCGTCCCTGGGATTCTCCAGGCAGGTACACTGGAGTGGGTTTTCCATTTCCTCTCCAATGCATGAAAGTGAAAAGTGAAAGTGAAGTCACTCAGTCGTGTCTGACTCTTAGCGACCCATGGACTGCAGCTACCAGGTTCCTCCATCTATGGGATTTTCCAGGCAAGAGCACTGGAGTGGGGTGCATTGCCCTTTTTTCAAAAACTTTCTCTGCATCTACTGAGATTAGCTGAAGCTGAATGGTTCTGTGAAGACCTATAAGACCCTTTTAGAACTGACACCCCAAAAAGATCTCCTTTTCATTTTAGAGGACTGGAATGCAAAATTAGGAAGTCAAGAAATATCTGGAGTAACAGGCAAATTTGATCTTGGGGTACAGAATTAAACAGGGAAAAGACTAATAGGATTTTGCCAAGAGAATGCACTGGTCATAGCAAACACCCTCTTCCAACAACACAAGAGAAGACTCTACACATGGACATCACCAGATGGTCAATACTGAAATCAGACAGATTTATATTCTTTTCAGTCAAAGACGGAGGAGCTCTATATAGTCAAGAAAACAAGATGGGGGGCTGGCTGTGGCTCAGATCATGAACTCCTTCTGCCACATTCAGACTTAAATTGAAGAAAGTAGGGAAAACCACTAGACCATTCAGGTATGATCTAAATCAAATCCCTTGCAATTATACAGTGGAAGTGACAAATAGACTCAATAGATTAGATGTGATAGGCAGAGTGCCTGAAGAAATATGGATGTAGGTTCATGACACTGTACAGGAGGCCATTCCCAAGAAAAAGAAATGCAAAAAGGTTGTCTGAGGAGACCTTATAAATAGCTGTGAAAAGAAAAGTGGAAAGCACAGGAGAAAAGGAAAGATATGCCCATGTGAATGCAGAGTTCAAAAGAATATCAAGGAGACATAAGAAAGTCTTCCTCAGTGATCAATGGAAATAAACAGAGGAAAACATAGAATGGGAAAAAACTAGAAATCTCTTCAAGAATATCAAAATACCAAGGCAACATTTCATGCAAAGTGGGCAAAATAAAGGAAAGAAATGGCGTGGACCTAAGAGAAGCAGAAGATATTAAGAAGAAGTGGCGAGAACACACTATATAAAAAAGATCTATATATAACATTTATATATATAAAAAGATCTAATAAAAAGATATATAGAAA
>JAJLRB010005061.1:0-19653 GCA_020976825.1 Odocoileus hemionus | reverse complement strand
GACCTCCAGGACATATTTTTTAGTAAGCCGGGGATTTTGGTGAGGGACAGGAACCCTGGAGTGCTGCAGTCCATGGGGTCCCAAAGTTGGACACGCGGTAACTGAACTGAATAATGAGCAATGCTGAACATCTTTTCATGTGCTTTTTGACCTCTGTATGTCTTCTCTGGGAAGTGGCTCTTTAGATCTTGAGCCCATTTTTGATTGGGTTGTTTTTTGGATATTAAGCTGCATGAGCTCTTGTTCATTTTGAAGATATTATAATCCCTGGTCGACCACTTTGTTTGCAAATATTTTCTCTCATTTTGTGGGTCATCTTTTCATTTTGTTTATGGTTTCCTTTATTGTGCAAAAGCTTTTAAATTTAATTAGGTCCCATTTGTTTATTGTTGGGTTTTTTGTTAAGTTTTTGATATAAACATTCAAAACCTATAAACTTGCTTTAGTTAGTGAAAGAAACATGTATTTTCAGGAAGTATACTTTTGATACCTAAGTTCATCTCCTATTAACATCCTAGGCATCATCTTCAATTCTGCTTTCTAATATTTATAACACTGAGTCTTAGAAACTAGCAAAAATAAGTTACTACTTCAAAATAAAAACCCCCCAAAAATCAAGACCTAAATGATGACTGCAAATCTACACTGACATGGAAAGATAGTCATGATATTTTCACAAGTTAAAAAACAAAACAACACAGAAGCAAAATAAAGAAAAATTCATATAGTAAAATTAATTTTCTGTAAAACAAAATCTTTTAACCTATTTTTTTGGTGTATATATAACATAAAGAGATGTATACAAGGAAGAGTGCCAAAATGTTAATAGCATTTCCTATGCAGACTGAAATTACAATTCTGCTTGCTTTCTTAAACTGTATTTTCCTGTATTGTTTTAAATGTTTACAATGAAAATGACTATTTTGATGCTCCTGTAAAAAGTTTAAAGCTATTTTCACTTTGAAAATATATGAAAAATTATCTTTGAATGTTTAAAATAGGTGTTAACATTATATGAAGATTAATTTTTAATGCAAGAAATCAATCAAATCATCTTGCAAGTACTTTAAATCTTTAAAATTTACTGAAACTTAAAATTTTCCATGAAAAAAAGTACTTTAGATGTAAATTTCAAATCCAAAATTTTCGTCATTGTCAGTTCATTCAAGTTGCTTTTAGCTATAAAAAATTGTGATGTTTACAAACTGACATATTTGGTGGTTGCTGTTAATACCACTTTGTTTAGATAACAACAAAAAGAGAAAACCAAGTGATACTCTTGAGGTGACCCGAATAGATATATTATTAGGAGATAATAAAGAAATGTTAATAAAACTAGGAGACTTCTTTTAAGTGCAACAGAAAAAAAGGTTCATGCAAGGAACATAAGGCAAAATTATTTTTAGGGAATTCCCATGAAGTCAGAACAAGGTAAAAGTCCGTATTATTTGCTTTTGTACTTTGCTAAAATAAACCAGGGGAAAGTAGTTTCTTTGGAAAGTCCGTGTTCAACCTACCAACCATTAGTCTTTTAGTTACTTTCAAAAAAATTATAATTTAAAGCAATCTGCCTGGTGCTATGATCCCATTAGGTCATGTAACCAAAGCAGAGCCACTTAAGTCTAATCAGCCCCAACAGCTGTTTTAACATTGGGTTTCTCCAAAATTAAAATATTCTATTCCTGACAGTGCCTAGCAACTCAACTGTTACAACAGCTGCTCAAATTGAAGATTTTAAAACCAAGTGTACATAGTCTTCTTCCCATTTGCAATGCTTTGAGATTCTTCCAAATAGAAGTTTCTAAACTGAATTTGATTTTGACATTTCCCTAACCTGTTTAAAGTTTTATGTTTGTACTGTATCTACCTCTGGCCTTCAGCCACATTCCTGCCATCGGCATCTGAGTGCTTGCCCTCTGTCTCCTCCATGCTCTGCATCATAATTGCCAGCTCGTAGTTTTGGTGTTTCCCTCATTAGAAATATTATCTCTGTGCTTCACATCCTTATTCTCTGTACTGTCTCAGAATCAGAGGGGAAACTCAGAATTTTCCAGATTCCACTAAGTGCAATACTACTTCCAATGACTAACATTAGTACTCTTAAGGTTAATTGTTGAGGTAAGACCCTTTAAAAAACAATCCAAAAATGCTCACTGGCAAGAAGTTCTTTATTTTGAACTCAAAACTCCGCATTTGTTGCCATGATTTCCCTCAGACGTGTCTGTTTGTCCAATTCTTTATACTCATCTTTTAACACAGAAAACTATCCACCACCAATCATATTATCAACAATAAGTTTTATCTGTCAATCCATCTCTCAACTTCACCTTTTTATCCACACATTCATCCATTTATCCACTACCTTTTGTCTTAAAAATTTCTGCCAGCTGCTCTGAACACACCCAAGCTAAATTTACTGTGCTACGTTCTTTAAAGGCTGCAAAAGATCTTGTCCCTGATTTTGTTAACATTTGCTCTCTACCCCCACAAGTCCTTACCCCCATAATTGTACTGCATAACAGATAATTTTAAAAACCTAACTCTCAAGGTCTAAAAATAGATTCACTGCAGGACCCAGACTCATCAAACCAGAACATACCTACAAAGAAGCTGAATACGTTTTAAGATTTCAAAATTATTTTCCCGCAGCAGCTTCATCTCTTCTGCTGGATTATGTAAAAGAGTGATTTGGGCACATTAATCTTACAAAAAAGTCTCCTTTTCATGGCCCTCTTCTCAGGGAGGGGAAAAGGGAGGTCAACAAGTACAGAAGCCCTAAGTGAAAAGTGCCCACAGACCTTGTATCAGGCAATACTGTCCTGGGGCAACTCAACTCCAACAAGGCACCAGAGTGCTCTGGGAAACAGGACTCTAGGCTGAAAGTCCTTTTGGTAAGTCATGCACATCCTAAATTACCAGCAAGTAGAGCTAATTTTTGTTTTAATTAAAGGAGACCTTGAAATACTGGCTCTGATGTTATTTTCCTCCTTCCTATCATGTCAGTGCTGAAGATACTAGCCCCAAAGTTTCTGTACTTTATTTTTGAATCAGTCTGCAGAACAGGATTCATTCTCCCAGCTTACAGTATTGTTAGGATCAGTTTGCTTTCCCAGGGCTAAACATAGAAAAGTTTTCATTTTTAATAAGAAACTTAGATAAATAACCCCAAATCCAAAGGGCCTCGTTAAAAGCAGTCTCATAAAAGTTTTACACTTGCATATGAGTTTAAAAAAAAAGAAAAAAAAAACTGTCTACCTAAGCGGTTTGAGCTCCTGCTGACTTTCTCTGCCTTGGGGAAGTTATTTTTGAAATTCATTGTCTTGCTATTTCAGATGATTTAAAGCAGTCTATTATGATAAATTCACCATGAAAAAACACCAAATAAAAGACACTGTTTTAAACAAAAATCTCAATTTTAAATACATAAAATACACACAATGCACTCATCCGTGTGTTTAAATAGCATTAGGGTTTTTTGGTACGGTACTCATCTAACCACATATTTTATCCTCAGAGCCACGATGCAAAAACACATTTTGTATGAGGTGATCAATTTTCCCTTTCTTTTCTTAGGAGGTCATTTCAACACATTCTGACTCTACCTGGAGAATTAAAGTTAGGCAAAAAAAGTTCCTATCAAACGGAAAAAAAAATCAGTTGGATAACAAAAACATTAAGTAGTGGGCAATGTTAACATTTTATCACCTCCCTTCCAAGACCTAGAATGATCAAGAACTGAATGGGATATATTTAAAAGGTGAGAGAATGACTGGAAACAGAACAGAATTTTCCATGTTCAAACAATGAAACACCAAAATGGCTGTTTAGTAATGCCCCGGCACCTAGCTCATCATCCTGCAACATGGTAAGTGCTTAATAACTATTTGCTGAACCAAATTTTAAAAATTATTTTTTGCCAGTTTTATTCCATCATAGGACAAATCCTCACTAGTACTGATACTTCTCAGACCTTGGAATCAGTGACCAAGAATTTCAGCCTAACTCTAGATGTTTGCTAGATTTCAACAACAGACCTCAAAAAATTTGAAATCTGAGAAGAATTTAAACTCCCCTGAAATATTCCTAACATGTGACTGTATGGTCCCTTTGGGTTGAATATCCCCCAATTCTTTAAGTTGAGTGAAATCTATGCTTCTTAACCAGAGCCCTTCAGTAAATATCAACCCTTTCTCCCTGATTTTCCTCTAAGCTTAACATTCCCCATTTCCTGTATCATACAGATGGTCTCACTACCATTCTACTTTTCAACTTGGGGGCCATTTATTAAAATATCGCCACCATGATTTTCATCTTCAGAGCAGAATGAAAGTCTGTATAATATATCTTATGTTATCAAAATATTTCATGTATATCAGTTCATTCAATCTTCATAATAACATTCCAAAATTGGTTTCATTACATGCACTTTACAGACAAGTAGGCTGAAGTTCAAGAGTTTAAATGACATGCACATGACCTCACAGAAGAACCAAGATCAACTCCAGTTCCTCCAATTCCTGAGTGTTTCCATTACTTTTTTGAACCTCAGTCTTCTCAGCTATAAAAAAGGGGTAATAATATTTGGCTTTTAAACATCAAAAGTTTCTTGTGAATATCAAATAAGATAATATAAGAAAAAAGCTTTTAAAAGGTAGGCTTTTATCACTGAATCATTCAAATGTAATAAACTCTGCTCTTTCAAGTACTTAATTTATGAGTGAGAAAAGTTCAAGTCACAAATGATATAATGTTCTACTTTTGTTTTCAGAATTTAAAGCATATGGCAACTAAATGATCCAGGTATTACAAGACTCAGCCCTGTAAGATATAGGAAAGTCCACTCATCTTTTTGGAGTTCTGAATTCAAAAAGAAAGCATTTTCCTGATAATTAAATATCAAAACAAAAAAAACCCCAAATCAAAAAATGGGCAGAAGACCTAAGACATTTCTCCAAAAGACATACAGATGAAAGATCCTCAAGATTTCTAGTTATTAGAGAAATGTAAATCAAAAAAACAAAGAGATATTACCTCACACCTGTCAGAAAGACTATTATCAAAACTCTACAAATAACAAATGCTAGAGAGGATGCAGAGAAAAGGGGAAACCCCCCCTACACTACTGGTGGGGATGCAACTTGGTACAGATATGATGGAAAAAAAGTATAGTTGGTTTCAAACAAAGAAAAATAAAAATAGAACTACCATAGATCCAGCAATTGTGCTTCTGGGTATTGTATCTGTAAAAAAAAAACCCAAAAAAACTAATTGAAAAGTTACTGCACCCCAATGTTCACAACAGCACTATTTACAATAACAAGGACATGGAAGCAACTCAAAAGCCCTCAACAGCTAAATGGATAAAGATGTGGTGTGCAGCGTGCGTGCTAAGTCACTTCTGTCGTGTCCAACTCTGCAATCCTATGGACATAGCCGCCAGACTCCCCTGTCCATGGGATTCTCGAGGCAAGAATACTGGAGTGAGTTGCCATGCCCTAATCCAGGGGATTTTCCTGATCCAGGGATCGAACCCACATCTCTTATGCCTCCTGCACTGCAGGTGGATTCTTTCCCACTGAGCTACCGGGGAAAACCCAGGGTGGTATATGTGTAAAGTGTATGTGTGTTTGTAATATGTTATGTGTGCAGTAGAGTATTACTCATTCATAAAAAAAGAAGGAAATTCTGCCATTTGCAGCAACATGGATGGACCCAGAGATATTATGCTTAGTGAAATAATTCAGACAGAGAAGGACAAATACTGTATGACATCATTTACATGTGCAATCTAAAAAAAAATAAAGTGAATGTATATGTGAAAAAAAGCACACTCACAGATTAGAAAAAAAACTTGTGCCTACCGAAGGGGAGAAGGCAGGAAAGGGAAACAAATTAGGGGCAGGGATTAACAGTACAACTACTGTGCATAAAACAGATGAGCAACAAGGACAAATTGTACAGCACAGGGAATTACAGCCACTATCTTATAACAACTTAGAATACAATCTAAAAAAATACTGAATCAGTGTGCTGTATACTTGAAAGCAATATATATTGTAAATCAACTTTCTGCATACATGAGAAGAAAAAGAGTTTTCCCAGAAAAATTATGTACTGACCCTTAGTATCTTTTCAGTTTTTCAGACTATATTATTGATTAATAGATTTTTGTGGACTTGTCCCGGAAATCTATTTGATATTTATAATATTAATTCTATGAGAAATATCCTTTTAGTTCTAAGGAACTGCCTAGAAACTTTTTGGGATATACCCATTTATAGCTGAGAAGAGTCTCTCTTCACTTTTTTGGCTAAAGCCCATTAAGGTTTTGAAGCCATGTGAGAATTATTTTAAAATATTATTATATTCTAATTTTTCAAGAGGGGAAAAAAGTAGTAGTGTATATTCTGCCTCTATTTGCAGATCTAGAGCCTATCTATAACAAATATGGCAAATGATAAGTTTTATTAAAAACTGAAAGAAAGTGAAAGTTAGTCACACAGTCATTTCCGACTCTTTGTGGTCCCCCCTGGACTGTAGCCCGCCAAGCCCCTCTGTCATGGGACTCTCCAGGCAAGAATACTGGAGCAGGTCGTGCGTTTTCCTCCTTCAGGGGATCTTCCTGATCCAGGGATCGAACCTGCAAACTCTCATGTCTCCTTAATTACAGGCAGATTCTTTACTGCTGCGCCACCAGAGAAGCCCTCACTAAATATAAGATGTGAGAAAACAAATACTCTTTCCTGACCTAACCAGCCACACAGACAGAACCTTTAAACAGCTGGCTTAAAATACAGATGAAATGAATCGGGTTTAACTGCTCTTTGCTGAGGACATTAGACAGTGTTCACATGGGGTTGATGTGAGCACATGTCACAGTATAGTAGGTTATGAAGCTGGAAGTAGAGTATATGGGCAGTAACAGCAGAAATAAAAAGACAAGACTGTACAAGACACTGACACGGACTACGCACCATTTTCCTTTTGAGACTTTTCCCAAATCGGATTTTGTTAAAGCTTGAGAAGTGTCTTGGACGTTAAAAAATAAACATTTTGCACAGTGAAACAAAAAGTACAAAGCAAAACCAGCTGTTTCCAGAAGGTTTAACTTCAAGCAAACAGAATCTAACCTTAAGTTCCAAAATGAAACCCAGTATCCTGAATATGGATAATGGAAATTCTTCCATTTTTATATGGAAGAATCAATCAATAACTTTGTGATGAGTTCACAATACTATACAAAACAGAACTAAAATGGAAAGTGACTAGAATCTAGCCCTCAAGCCTCTTATTTCAAAAGAACGCATCATACATAGGTCAGGTTTATGAAAATTCTTTGGGGGGGAAGATGTAAAGTTACTGACACACATAACAGAGGAAGCAAGAGCTCCTTTATAGGTAACAAGTTACAGCAAGCTCTCCTATTACACCCCTCAGGGCTAAAGAGCCGTTGAGAGCAGTCAAGGCCTCTGGGGTACTCACCTCTGGTCCAGCTCATTAACCCTGGCCTTTGTTCTACACACCTCATTTTTCAGGAGGCTCCCCAGACAGCCACTTCTTCCTTACATCAAGATGGTAATTACTCCTCTGGGGCCTGGAGAATAACTTTTTAATAGATTATTTATCTGTAACAGAGTCTGCTACATGGCAAGGAGTGTACTCACTCACCAGCTGGAAAAAACATGCATCTTAGTTACAAACTTTTAACGCCAGGAATGCCAGTCTCATGCAGCACTCAAAAGTAAAGTCAGAAAAACGTTATCAAAAAGGGTCAGATAATAAATATATTAGGGTTGTGAGATTGTCACAACTTATAGGGCAAAAGAAGCTACGGACAATGTTTATACAAATCCCACATGGCTGTGTATCAATAAAATTTTATTTTAAAAAGCAAGAGAGTTGGGGGGAACTTGAACTTGTTCTGCTAGCTAGAGGCTGCCCACCCCTGATCTAAAAACCAAGCACATTTAAAAGAGAAGCATCCTGCGTGGCTGTGTAAGTTCTTTTAACTTTTTTTTTTTTTTTAAGATTTTTTTTTTTTTTTTGATGTGGACCACTTTTAAAGTCTTTATTGAATTTGTTACGATACTGTTTCCGTTTCATGTTTTGGTTTTTGGCCGCCAGGCATGTGGGTTCTTAGCTCCCCGACCAGGGATCGAACCTGCGCCCCCTACACTGGGGAGCAAAGTCTTAACCACTGGACCGCCAGGGGTGTCCCTCTTTTCACTTTTTAAAGCTGATTTCAGTCCAGCTTTCGTCAGCAAATACGCATCAATTACTTACACGTAAGAGATGTTTTTCCCCCAACGAAACCTTTCTATCTTCTTTGGGTCCCAATGCTCTATTTCCTCTGAATAAAAACAGACTTGGAGCCTTTTCAGAGATTAAAGTCTCCTCCTAGAAACGGATGAAAGCTTTGAATACTTGCCAAGAGAAATACCCATGCATAATACACACAAAATTTTTTATTCCCAATTTCATGGGATTTCACAGACCCGGGAAATTTGCTGGAGGTGAGGGAAAGTATGTCCTGGGACTCCAGGTTTCTGTCTTTTTCCCTGCAGTTAGTCATCTTTGCTGCATAATAACCACTCCAAAACTTGGCAGCTAAAAAATATCTGAGGGTTTTCTGTGGGACAGGAATCTGGGAAGGGCGGGAGCTGAGTGGCCTGATTCAGGATCCTCATGAGCTGGTAGCAAAGATGCCAGCAGGGGAGACAGCCATCTGACGGCTGGCAGCTGGATTCCCCGGAGCCAGTCTTTTGAGACCCAGAGAAAAGGAGGAATCCTCTGTTCCTTTTATACCTACTCTCAGAATCCACTGGGGTCCCCCCACTTTGTTTTTTTTTTTTTTAAGGGAATCTGGTCTTCTGCAGCTCAGCTTCTTTATTTCTTTTTATGTTATTTATTCATTTACTTGGCTAAGCTGGGCTTCACTGGGGAGCTAGGCTTTCTCTAGTTGCGGCAAGCAGGGGCTACTCCTTCTCACGGTGTGCAGGTTTCTTGGTGAGGTGGCTTCTCCTGTGAGCCAAAGACCCTAGCCACTAGGCCCTGCGGCGTGTGCTGCAGCAGTGTGGTGCAGGGGCTTAGCTGCTCTGAAGTGTGTGGATCCTCCCGGACCAGGGATAAAACCCTGAGTCCCCTGCACCGGCAGCGCTCTCAACCACTGGGCCACGAGGGAGGTCCCTGGGACATCCACTTTGTTCTCCTCATTAGCAATGAGTCCTGAGGACCAGCTTACATCCAAGAGACAAGAAAACTAAACTCCATCTCTTAAAAGGAGGGGTAAAGAAGACATTTTGGTAGACATATTTTAAAATCATTACACACCATCAAGTAATCCAAATGATACCAAGAAGGTGGTGTTTATAGTTAATATGCCAGAAACAACTCATTTTTCCTAGCATCATGGTTATTAAAGGGAATACATGGCACTGGTGTATTAATATATTGAGTTAGGTTAAGGTTTAGGTAGTTTTTCTTAACAATCTTGTGAATTAGATAACAAACCATTTTACAAGTATTTAAATAGACCCTTTAGTTATTTAGCTTTCACAATGAGTTAAAGTATATAGTGAGAATGGATGATGATTCTATCCCCTCAGTGCTGACAATTAAAATCTGCCTTTCCCCAAATTTTTGCTGAGGAAGACCTTATGTAAGAAAGTAAAAAGGATAAATTCTACTGATAAAAAGAGTTATCATTTTAAAGTTTTAAAAGTAAAGAGAACACAAGCAGAGCAATCCATAATCAATTAACATTTACCTGCTAAGGCCGGCTGAACAAAAAGTATCTTCCCTTGAGTATTTCCTAAATTTCCCCAAAACTTTTAGAATTTTCCCTTAAGGTTTTTTTTTTAAAACCCAAAAGTTCTGATTAGCCATAAATCTGCCAAGCGCACAGCCGCAGGAAACAGAGCTACCAGGCACAGTCACCCCCTGGTTCCAGAGAATTAAATATACAAGTCACATTAGCATTAATTAGTGTCACCTGCAAGTTTCAAGTGCATCAATTTAAAAAAATCAAGATCTTCATTAAAAAAAAAAAGTTTAATTAAACATTTTTTTAAATTTTCTTTTTTTTGCCATAGATTTCAGTGCAAACACACAAGATTTATATAAATTTGCTAAGATGCAAATAGCCCTGACATTTATAGGTTTGTGTCCCCAAAAGGTAAAGAAGGGGGACTGTAGTTGTCTCTGTAAAAACACCTGCATTCTTTAGGGAAGGGAAGATAAATGGGAAAAAACTGGATTTTCCAATGGAAGTGAGAGCTGGAAAGCGGGTGTGACGTTTTGGGGCCCGCTGGTTATCTGTCCACTCTGTGGGCCGTGGGCACTAGAGTGAATAACACTAGCGTGTGGTGTTTTACTTACGTAACAAACCCAGTAGTTTTAATTCTACACAGGTAGTTGACCTATAGCTATAATCCTGGGGAACCCAGCACACTGGACAGAGTCCAATACAAAAGGCTAGTGGGCACAGAGGTAATGCTGGGGCATATTTTGTCTTGTTGAAACCACTCTAGAGAATTACTTCTATTTGAGTCCTTTACTTTAAGAACTAACTTAGCCTTCTGGGTCTCTTCCATGCAGTCACCAGGTAAGTAGTGATACTCTTCAAAACACACAAAGCTAGATCAGATTAGTTCCACGCCAGACTGTATATTCTACAGGAGCAACAGTTTTGTAGTTTTTATTTGCTAATGTGTACCTATCATCTGACATACCATCTATTAGATGAATTCATGAACAAACAAATAAATAAACCTTCCATCTTCTCTGTGGGTACAGGGGGGTAGGGTTCTTGCGAGTGTGTGTGAGAAAAATAAAACTCATTATTTAAGTGGTTTAAAATATACTCACTTCAAAAGTGTAAACAGATATAAATTCTTTTATAAATTTGGGTCTCCCTTTGGTAAAAGGCACTGTTGGAAATTACAGACCTGTGACTGCCCCCAATCTCTTCCCCGTGCTGGAAGTAACCAAGCTATCCTTGGATACACGACACCGACTGGCTGACAAGAAAATGGCATCTGTGTCATATATACATTCTTCATTTAAATCTCTTACTTCCTTAAACTCTTATTTTCAAACTTTGGTTCAGTTTATATCGGGGAAAACTTGCTTTCTATATCTACTATGCTCGACTGATACATAGGATCTTCTTATACAGTGTCTCAAAAATATATTCTTTGGACCCAGCGTTCCCATGAACATAAAGATTCATAAATAGTTAAGTACTCTAAGATACTCTTAGTTAAATCATATTTACTTTTAGAATACTAAGGTGCTGAGCAGGATAGCAGTTAAAACTATCTATATATAAACTTTCACTGAGTCACTGATTAACAAATCTGTTTAATAACAAAATGGTTAGGGTAGTATAATAGGCAAACAATTACTGCAAAAGTAACACCTCATTTAGCGTTAGTATTATTGGACTTTGGCACCATTTTCTCTCCCCAAAATACCTATTAATATCTTTTGAAATATATTTTTAGAAATACATCCTGTAATTTTCCCAATTTTGCTGGGCTCTTTCCTCTTCAACCTCTTGTCCCCATTATCTTTTTATTTCTTTATTTTTAGATCAGATGCTACCTTCTCCATGAAATTTTCCTTAAATTAGAAGCAATCATAAAGCCCCTTGTTTGTCTATCATAGGACATAGCATGTGTATCTTCTAAAGCTTCTATGAAATTTGTCACTTTCTGAGATTAAACACTGAGACTCTAGAAGTTAAATTCTGGCTTATATATATGTTTATTTTCTATGCCTCTAAGCAGAAAGCTTTACACACAGGAAACCTAAGTGAATGCCTTTATTGAAATGAATCGGAGACTACACACTGTATTCTAAGCAAGGAAAAAAACAATGTGTTCAATTTATTAAAAAAAGGACACAATAAAGAGTTAGAGATCACACTCTTTAAAATGTTTGTGTGTGTCCAAAAGTCCCTGGTATTGCAGAATGTAAAGTATACCCACCCCAAAAGATGAGGAAACGAAGGCCAAGGAGGAGACTGTCACTTGCCCTGTCACTGCAGCTAGCCCACTGGAAAATCTGGGACTAGATTTTATGTCTGACTCCAACCCCATATTTTTTCCACTGTAAAATGTCAAATGCCCTCCTCCTACAACTCCTAAATATCCAAATTTTTTAGGTCATCTCAATATCAAACACTGTAACAAACCATCCCCAACTATGTGGGGGCGAGGAGGGGGGTGATGAATCACTCCTGTGGCTGTCTTACTTCAGGATGCTGAAATCTCATACCAGAAAATATTAAACTGAAAAATCCCCAGAAAAACAGAGAATTCCGAAACTCTGGAGGCAACAGAATTCATTCTTATTTGTATGCAGAATTTTCTAAAACAAAATGATGCCAAAAATAGCTTCATTAAAAGAATTTTTTATATGGAAAAAAGTTAATAGAAATTTTGCCATCTAAACAAGTAACGTTAACTTAGTCTGTCTCCCAGCACCACAATTCTAAATCAGCTAATCTTTTGAGTTTTGTTTTACGCAGTTGACACATCGCTAAAAAATTTTAAGTAAAATCTACAATCTCTACAAATCTTAAGAAAAAAAAAAAAAAGAAACACATCTCTACAACTGCATCAGGAAGCCCCAGGCCCAACTTTTTAAATTAGAACAGGAAATCAACCTGAATATTCATTGAAGGGACTGAAGCTGAAGCTGAAACTCCAGTACTTTAGCCACCTGATTTGAAGAACTGATTCATAGAAAAAAACTCTGATGCTGGGAAAGATTGAAGGCAGGGGGAGAAGGGGACGACAAGGATGAGATGGTTAGATGGCATCACGACTCGAGGGACTGAGTTTGAGTAAACCCCCAGGATTGGTGATGGACAGGGAGGCCTGGCCTGTTTGCAGTCCAGGGGGTCACCAGGAGTTGGACACGACTAGTAACTGGGTGAAATGATCACTACTGTACTCTGTTTTTAGTTCATACTACTCTTTGAGAACACATTTGCAGTTATATGTAAGTTTAACTAATTACCTGAATACATCCATAAGCATCTAAAGTATTATTTAGGTAAGAGTTTTGATAAAACAAAACATTTCTAAACTTCTCCTATCCTAAAGTTCTGCTTTTGTTTTCGTTGTTTTTAAACACTGAATGGTTTTATCAAAGACGTAAAAAGTGGGGGGATCTACAGGTTTTACAGTGCCTAATAAGTCAGTTACCTTGATGGGAAAAGAGTAAGGTGAATATACAAGTAGTACTGGAATTAGGTTCAAAGGCCAGGGTAAGGAAATGTAGCAGGAGACCTAAATGGGGGCTCACTGTGGAGAATACCGGAAAAACAAAGTATCTGCTGAGAAGTCCTGCCTGTGAGTCAAAAATGGAAAAAAACAGGAAGCCAGCCCCAAATCACCGAAACAGTCAGAAGCCATTAGTGAGTGAACAGGAATGCAAAATAAACTTGGATGGGCTCAGTGGCAGCCAAGTAAAGCTGCTATTTGCAACAGGTTCTCCAAGGAAGATGTACAGATGGCTAACAAACACATGAAAAGATGCTTAAACACATTCACTCATTATCAGAGAAATGCAAATCAAAACCACAAGAGGTACCATTACACGCCAGTCAGGATGCTGCTATCCAAAAGTCTACAAGCAATAAATGCTGGAGAGGGTGTGGAGAAAAGGGAACCCTCTTACACTGTTGGTGGGAATGCAAATTAGTACAGCCACTATGGAAAACAGTGTGGAGATTTCTTAAAAAGCTGGAAATAGAACTGCCATATGACCCAGCAATCCCACTTCTGGCATACACACTGGAGGAAACCAGATCTGAAAGAGACACGTGCACCCCAATGTTCATCGCAGCACTGTTTATAATAGCCAGGACATGGAAGCAACCTAGATGCCCATCAGCAGACGAATGGATGAGGAAGCTGTGGTACATATACACCATGGAATATTACTCAGCCATTAAAAAGAATTCATTTGAATCAGTTCTAATGAGATGGATGAAACTGGAGCCCATTATACAGAGCGAAGTAAGCCAGAAAGATAAAGACCATTACAGTATACTAACACATATATATGGACTTTAGAAAGATGGTAACGATAACCCTATATGCAAAACAAAAAAAAAGAGACTCAGATGTATAGAACAGACTTGTGGACTCTGGGAGAAGGCGAGGGTGGGATGTTTCAAGAGAACAGCATTGAAACATGTATATTATCTAGGGTGAAACAGATCACCAGCCCAGGTTGGGTGCATGAGACAAGTGCTCGGGCCTGGTGCACTGGGAAGACCCAGAGGGATCGGGTGGAGAGGGAGGTGGGAGGGGGGACCGGGATGGGGAATACATGTAAATCCATGGCTAATTCATTTCAATGTATGACAAAAACTACTGTAATGATGTAAAGTAATTAGCCTCCAACTAATAAAAATAAATGGAAAAAAAAAATAAAGAGTTGGTCATAACTGAAGTGACATAGCATGCACGCATAGCACTTCTACACAGAGAGATTTGAAGATTCAATGATATAATGTATTAAAAAGCTAGGACCAGTCTGGCATATAATAAAATTTCAATCAGTGAGAGTATTACTATTATTAATCATTAAAAACTATATTTATCCTTAAACACTTTAAATAGGAGGGCATTTATATAAAGTTTACAAAAAAGAAGAGTACCTAATGCACAAGAAACCACAAAAATATTAACCCCAAGGAAAAGTCGGAATGTAATCTACCATTTTATATAAATCTTACTTGAACTTAGAGGCAATTCTATTCAAAATCCCACTATGCCCAAAAACCTTTTCAGAGTTAACCGGAACAACATAGCCTAATAAATGTCAGCTATGACTCCCAAACTTCCTCTTTTGACCTTATTGATTTAGAAACAAAACTCTGTGATAAAATTAGTAAGGTTAAGTCACTTCACCAGTCAAGGAATTATGATTGTACTCTGCTAAAATGAAAAAGGATGGAGAAAAAAAAGCTAAGGAAATAAATTTTTTTAAAATCCCCAAATTCACAGGACCTAGAACAAGTTTCTATTTATTTTTTATATAATTTCCTAAGATGTAAAAAGTTCATGAACCATAGATAATAGTAGAAAAAATATTTACGGGTTTGTTAAGAAGACCTTACCTATGCAATGATACTTATAAACAAGAATCAATTTCCATGTAAATTTTTTTCTTATAGGAATATTACAAAAATTTAGTATGTATATTGGTTGAAATGGAAAGCTTAGGGGTCCTATGGGTAATTACATACTCTTAACAACATACTTGGTTTCCCCAAGTGGTCACTGGTAAAGAATCTGCTCCCAAAATGGAGGAAATGCAGGTCCAATCCCGGGGTTTCAGGAAGATCTCCTAAAAGAAGGAAATGGCAACCCACTCCACTTTTCTTGCCTGGAGAATTCCATAGACAGAGGAGCTGGAGGAGTACAGTTCACGGGGTCGCAAAAGAGTCAGACCCAACTTGACTGAGCGCACATACAACTTAGGGGACTAAACATCCCCACCAAAAAAACTCGCTGAGCTTTATATGATCTGCACAGATGAATAAATATTGGAGAAGCTGAAGAATTTCATTATAACTGGGCATAACGAACATGTGACAGGCAAGGAGAAGACAGGGCAGGGTGGTTAGAGTTGGCTGTAGCAGACCTCATACACTAATCCAAGGAGATGAAGACTAGGTACATGAAAGAGAACAAGGGAGGGGTATGATTGGGATGACCAGCTCTGGCTGGGAGAATACAGACTGATTATAAAGAGTTTAAACAGGTTGAAGAAACATTTATAAACTTCACATGAAGAGTGATGATCTTGAATTAGGTTGATAGTAATTATAAAGAGAAAAGAAAGGATAGATATGAAGGAGGTTTTGGGCGGTAGAATGGATGTGACTTCATAATGGTTGGGGTTTTTGGGGGGGCAGGACACAAAAAGGCCAACTTTAGGATTTGAGCCTGGCTGACTAGGAAAGTCATGTGGCCACTACCGAGACACAAACAAGAGGGGGCATGTATTCCCCAGGAATGCTAGGGCTAATGAGTTAACCTTGGCCATATTCAATCTGGGATATGAGATCAGAGGGTCTTGGCAGAGACAACCTAGACAAGACGAGATGTAAGCACTGAACTTAAGTGAAAGGGAAGGACTGAAAATGTAGACATGAAAAGTTTTACTCAACTGAAATTAGCTTCTCCCATGAGAGCAGATGAGCTCTGCAAAGGGGAAGACAGAGTTAGGGAGATCACTGTCAGTGAAGTAGACAAAGCAGATGTTTTCAGGAGAAGATGAGAAGAGGTCAAAGGAGGATAGGAAGAGGTCAAAGAGGTCAGAATGAAAACAAAAGGATGCCAAGGCAACCACTTCCAATAAGAAATGGTGACACTGTTCAGTGCTAAGGATTGAGAAAAACAAATGACTTTTGCTCAGCAGGTGACCACATGAGATCTTTAGATTACAGTTTCAGTAGATGATTTGAGTAAAGTATGATTGGCTATGTTATATAAAAGAAGATCTACTTAAGTGTGATAAAAAACCCAAAAGATTTCAATTATAATTTTAATTTAGAGATGATCAAAATGTAAACTTTTGTTTCACAAGGCATCATAAATCAAGTTAAAAAATTTAAATTACAGGGTGGAAAAATATTTTCAACAGATAAACAATTATACCACAATCTATAAGAACTCCTAATACCCAAAAACCACACAACAAAACCACACAGACTCATAGATATCAGCTTAAGCAGCCAAAGGAAGATGAACAGACTATTCATGGAAAAAACTCAAATGGCTAGTAAACATAAACATACTCAACCACAGAATCAGGGAAACACTCACTTAAATAAAATGCAATTCTATCAGATGGCCAAAATTAATAACCTGATATTTTAAAGTACTGGAATAGGTATGAGAAGTAAAAGTGACAAAAGAATAGTCCCCTGGGAGAACAACTGAGCACTATCTATTAAATGTAAAATGCCAGCAGTAAGGATCAATTTCCCTTTTCCAATAAAAAGAACAAGGGCTTCTTTTATAGCTAGTCCAAGGGTTGCAGCAGGGAAAATAAAGAGATGAGTCTGTAGCACTTTGCAGTATCGAAAGTCAGAAAGGTGATCAAAAATTAAAAAATATGAGGACATGTCAAAGTTTCACAGGAGCCAGCTGAGAAGGACTCCCAATGGCCAAAGCTCGAACAACTCAGCAACAAAATAAGTAAACAGCAAATAAATAAATACCATACTGTATAACACAGGGAATTTAGAACCAATTTTATAATAACTTTAAATGGAGTATAATATGTAAAAATACTGAATCACTATGTTGTTTACCTGAACTAACAATATTATAAATCAACTTTAATCCAATTAAAACAAAATAATTTCACAAGGATAAAGAAGTATTCATGTTGTTGTATAGACTGGGAAGTCATTCATTTTCATCACTCAGTAGGATTCCACTATGTGCACTATAATATGTTTTTCACTTATCTATTGACGGATATTTGAGTTATTTCCATTTTGGGGGCTATTAAAAAAAACTGCCATGAATATTAAAATATAAATAAGAAACAATATAATATTGGTTTATAACCTAAGGTATGAAATAAAAATACATGAGTCCATTGTATAAAAATAACTGAATAAATAACAGAAGGAAAAAACCCAAATCTTCCTTAAGTGAAAATTTTAAATAATATATTAGATTACATCCTTTCCCTGGGGGGAAAGCTTATCATCCCACCCCCCTTTTCATTGGCGGATTTAGTGCTCAATACAAAGAAAAAACAGGAAAAGGGAAAAACAGTCATTCACATGGGGAAGCCTAGACAGCCTTACCTTACCCCGGAAACCCAAAGGGAAAACACTGTCATGAAAAGGGGGTTCCACAACCCCCTGATATGATGTGAAAAAATTGATTTTTTTTCAAAACCTATAAATTTTAATCAAACAAAAGAAAAAAAATCAACAACCCAAACTAAGAAAATTTAAAAAATGCTTAACCATACTTCTTTAACAGCAGGGTCATGAAAATAGGGAAAGTTGCAAGCTGCTAAGCCCAGAGGAGGAAAAGGAAAGAAATAAATCAATGCGATGTGATATCAGGACGGGACCCCGGGAATAGAAAAGATGTTAGTGGAAGACCGGGTAAAACCCAAAATAAAGCAGATTTTAGTTAACAGCAATGTACCAATTTTGGGGTTTTCCTATTTGGGGACAGAGGTGCCAGGGAAACGAAGATAACTGGGGAAAACGAAAAGGGGTGAAAGTTATGTCACAAAAACCATCTGTACTATCTTTGCAACTTTCTATAAATCAAAGGGCTCTCCAATAAAAAGTTTATTTTTAAAATGAAAAATAAATATTTTCCCCGGGAGAAAGAAACTGTAGTTTTTCTATTCACTTGAAAGAATCTTTATATTCGTGCAAAAGGAGCACAATCAGTCTTCACTACGAACGTTAGTAACGGGAAAGATTCAAATAATTTGTAAAAAATTTTTAAGAAATCAAAAAGTATCTGAAAGGGGAATATCCAACGCATTTTAAAAAAATGATATGTATTTTACATCACTGAGAATATTAATGTCGAGAAAAAAAAAAATTGCAGAAGGATAAAAAAAAGGAAAAAAGAAGACAAAATATTTCCACATGAAATTTTTGGGGGTACATTTCATACATTCTATTTAGATAAAGTCTGGCAAAAAACCAGCAACCTGGTTACAGTGGGACTCACTGGGGGGTCAGGGGGCTGGAATTGGAATGGTGGGGGGAGGAGATGTTTTTATCCTGTGAGCTGAAATTTATTTCACCGGATGGGCTTCCCCATTTACCTGGAGAATCTAATGGTTATAAGGGAAAAAAAAAAGGACAGTAAATGGCTAGGGAGGGTTTGGCAATTAAAACCCGGTGCAGAGGTGGAAGGCATCCCATGACCAGCAGTTAAAATGCCCGAGGCCCTTACCTGAAAACCCCGCCTGGGTCCTGAAGACAACACTCAGTAGGGGGATGTCCAGAACGCAGGCCTTAACAGCAGGGGGGCCAAAGGGAGGGGCAATTTTTTGGTTTTCAACATAGGGGCAAACACCCTGAGGCCCTGCACCACTGGGTTAAAAAAAAAAAAAGGCCCCAAGGATCCGAAAAATGACTCTCCATCACCCAGAGACCGTAAATCCAAGGTTCATTTTTTACCCCGATGCCTAAAAAAAGCAAACCAAAAAGGCCCACCGGGCACTTTACATGACAAATTCAAATTTAAACCTGACAGATGTGAAAGACATATGCCTCTCCCTTTTTTCATCCTAAGGGGCCAATCCCTTTTCTCCAAAGTGGGTTACAAAAATCTTTTTGGAAAATCTTTAGGCAATTTAATCAGAGTCATTTAAAAAAATGAGAGTTTTATTTAAAAATTACAGTTTCTTTAAAATTTTTAAGAGTTTTTCCCCTCAATAAAATGGTTCTTTAAAATAAGAATTTTGAACTTTTGGGGAGGGGCCCAAAATGCGGAGGAATGGACGGGGAGACCACTTTCTCCCCCACAAAATTTATTGAAAAACTTTGAAAAGCTGAGCAAATTTCACAAAACTTCTGATCATACAGAACATCGGTCCCCAAAAAACACCCATGTCTTTGAAGGGGGTAGG
>JAJLRB010005060.1:0-18732 GCA_020976825.1 Odocoileus hemionus | reverse complement strand
AAATAGAACTTCCATACTACCCCACATATTCCATTAATGGGCATACACTACTGAGGAAACCAGTGTTTACATCACTTCACAATGGAATATTACTCAGCTATTTAAAACGAACACCTTTGAGTCAGTTCTAATGCAGCGTGGAATGAAACTGGAGCCTTATTATGCAGAGCTTTTTTTTCAGTGGAGGTAAGCCCAGAAAGAAAAACACCAATACAGTATATTAACACATATATATGGAATTTAGAAAAGGTGGTAATGTTTGGACCCTACATGCGAGACAGCAAAAGAGACACAGATAAAAAAAGAACAGACTTTTGGACTCTGTGGGAGAAGGCAAGAGCGGGATGATTTGAGAGAATAGCATTGAAACATGTATATCACCATATGTGAAATACATCACCAGTCCAAGTTTGATGCATGAAGCAGGGGGACACCACAAAGCTGATGCACTGGGGTGACGCTGAGGGGTGGGATGTGGAGGGAGGGGTGAGGGGTGTTCAGGATGGGGGACGATATGCTGTACACTTGTGGCTGGTTGCCCGTGTCAATGTGTGGGGAAAAACAACTACAATATTGTAGAGTGGTTAGTCTCCAATAAAATACCTCGTACATTCCAATTTTAAAAAAAATGTGTTTGGATTAGTCAAGCGTGACAGCTCTGCTCTCTGAAGTAAAAAGCACACAAAATTCATGAGCTTGGGTTTCAAGCTACCATAAGACCCAATCTGGAAACTCAAAAGTGAATGAATCTTCCAA
Source organism: Odocoileus hemionus (assembly GCA_020976825.1). Lineage (NCBI taxonomy): Eukaryota > Metazoa > Chordata > Mammalia > Artiodactyla > Cervidae > Odocoileus > Odocoileus hemionus. The sequence continues at coordinate 17,976 of JAJLRB010005060.1, read as the reverse complement.
ACAATATTATACTACAGAAAATAAATATAATAAACATCACATTATAATACATGAAAGGGGGTATAATTCTGTGTTTTTAAATTTTCTGATTAAATTGTTTAGTAAAGCTAAATGTTCTGGTTAAAACACAGCCTCCTCTTTTCTTACTACATGTTTTTTAATTATCTTTCTTCAAAGTAAGATAGGTTTATTTCTTTTTTACATAACAAGTAGGAGATACTACTTATGCTCATCTTATCCACATGAACATCTTTATGTTGGGGAAAGTACTATGGCACAATCAGTTGGCTGGCTCGTCTGCGTGATTAAAAATTCTCTTTTCAGTAAGTCAATTCTGGTACAAAAATTACTTTATGCCCTGTTAAAGTTTATAAATACTATTCTAGACTCTTCTGTCTATCATCTTCTTACATAGTAATAAATCAGTACCACGGTTTCCATAATTTATTCATTTTTCCTATCTAAAGATAAGCATATTGAGACTGCAATATCCAAGGGAATATCAACAGGTTTCCCTCTATCACCAAGACAGATCTATGACCAGAATCAGAAATTCAGAAAGATCTTCTTTAAACAAGCAAAAAAAAAAAAACCTGGCTATAATTATATCAAGGAAAATGGCATTACTGTAAATCTTCAGCTTTGATGAAATGGCAGTGAGACTACACCTCTGTCAATATATTCTTTTGAAGATAAATTTGGGGCTTACTTTATGAATTCATATTTTCCTCCCAAGGGTTACTGTATTGATAGAACTAAAAATATATTTTTACTGCTGTTTGAAATGCCAGTAGAGATTAGCCAAATACATAAAACTAACAGGTTTTTGATGTAGTTCAAGATTCAATGTAAAGTTAAAAAAGAAATCCTTCTCTGATGTTATTTTTTTAATATGGACAAGTTACTAATGATAATAGCTAAAATGTGGTGTAATTTTTCATTTACATTCTTTGACACTATAAAGTATCTATTACATTTTATGATTCTACATACAGAATTTTTACCATATAAATTTCAGGTGTATAGCATTAAGTTCAACATCTGTAAATATTTTTTTCTTTCTTTTTTTTTGAAGTGGAACAAATGAACTAACTACACACATCACTGATCTTTTATTTTATGCTTTTGCTTTATAAGGATGGTGATCTTGTTTTAGATGCATATTAAATACAAAATGTGAAATTCACAATCATGATCAAGGTGGGGAAAAATCATTCTTCACCATTTAAATCCTCTTGCAACGAGAATGATCACCACAAATCTATGTAGCATCCATCACCATACAAACTGAGCTCTTTAACACATTTCACACACCCTCATTCTCCCTTCTCCAGTGATAACCACTACTCTATTCTCTATATCAATGAGATTGTTTTTATTTATTTTTGTTTGTTAAGACTCTGCATTTGAGTGAAGTCATTCATAGACTTTACAGAAACCTAAAAAAATTGATCACATGGACCACAGCCTTGTCAAACTCAATGAAATGATGAGTCATGCCATGTAGAGTCACCCAAGATGGACAGGTCATGGTGCAGAGTTCTGGCAAAACGTGGTCCACTGGAAAAAGGAATGGCAAACATCTTCATGATTCTAGCCTTGAGTACCCCATGAAAGGCATATAAGTATGAAAAGGCAATAAGTTATGGCACTGAAAAATGAACTACCCAGGTCAGTAGATGTCCAATATGCTACTGGAGAAGAGTGGGGAAATAACTCCAGAACGAATGAAGCAACAGTCAAAGCGAAAGCATGCCAGTTGTGGATGTGACATGATGGAAGTAAAGTGCAATGCTGCAAAGAACAATATTGCATAAGAACCTTCTAATGTTAGGTCCCTGAATCAAGCTAAATTGGAAGAGGTCAAACAGGAGATGGCAAGAATGAACATTGACATTTTAAGAATCAGTGAACTAAAAATGGACTGGAATGTGCAAAATTTAATTCAGATGACCATTTTATTTATGACTGTAGGCAAGAATCCCTTAGAAGAAATGGAGTAGCCCTCATAGTCAACAAAAGAGTCTAAAATGCAGTACTTGGATGCATTTTCAAAACTGACAAATTGACCTCTTTTTGTTTCCAAAGCAAACCATTCAATATCACAATAATCTGAGTGTATGCCAACAGAATGTGCTGGTCATAGCAAACACCCTCTTCTAACAACACAAGAGATGACTCTTCACAGTGACATCACCAGATGGTCAATGCCGAAACTAGATTGACTATTCTTTTCAGCCAAAAATGGAGAAGCTCTATACAGTTAGCTAAAACAAAACCAGGAGATGACTGTAGCTCATATCAACACCTTATTGCAAAATTCCGACTTTAATTGGTGAAAGTAGGGGAAACCACTACACCATTCAGGTATGATCTAAATCATATACCTTATGATTGTACAGTGGAAGTGTCAAATAGATTAAGGGATTAGATCTGATAGATTGCCTGAAGAACTATGGACAGAGGTTTGTGACACTGTAAAATAGGCAGTGATCAAGACCACCCCCCAAAAAATAGAAATGCAAAAAGGCAAAATGATTGTCTTAGGGGGCCTTACAAATAGCAAGAAAAGAATAGAAGCTAAAGACAAAGTAGAAAAGGAAAGATATGCCCATCTGAATGAAGACTTCCAAGGAATAGCAAGGAGAGATAAGAAAGCCTGCCTCAGTGATCAATGTAAAGAAATAGAGGAAAACAATACAATAGGGAAGACTAGAGATCTTTTCAAGGAAATTAGAGATGCCAAGGGAAGATTTCATGCAAAGGTGGGCACAATAAAGGACAGAAATGGTATGGACCTAGCAGAAGCAGAAGATATTAAGGAAATGTGGCAAGAATACACAGAGGAACTATGCAAAAAAAGATCCAATGACCCAGATAACCACGATGGTGTGTTATCACTCACACTAGAGCCAGATATCCAGGAGCCCAAAGTCATGCGGGCCTTCGGAAACATCACTATGAACAAAGCTAGTGGAGGTGATGGAATTCAAGCTGAGGTATTTCACCTCTTAAAAGATGATTCTGGCTCCTTCCGGGAGCGGTTGGTGGTTTGAAAGGCGATCACGTGGACCGGAGCACAGCTCCGGGACCGTGTCTCTAGGGCGTGGCGGGTAAGGCCAGCAAGGTAGCGGGCCTATCTCCGCACTTCATCGGAGCCGTGACGCCCCAGCCCCGGCTCCTTCGCCATGACACTGTCTCCGTCTACGGGACAGGAGACTTCGCGCCTCGCGTTTGCCAGTCTCCGCCGAGACTGCACGTTTCTGCAGGCCTCCACCCGCGCTCCGTCGCCTAGGGCCCCGAGGACGGCGGCCTGGGCCTTTCGGGCGTTTGACGTCATTTTGTTGTTGTTGTTGTTTGACATCATTTTATGGCGAGGTTCGGAGTTTGAGGCGCAGCCCGAGGGGACCCTGCCCTGGTCTCCCGCCGCACGGGGCCCCATTCCTCCCGCTGTGCCCAGTGGCAGTGGCAGGCGCCGCAGCACTGATGAACCCGGCGCAGGGCGGTGTGACCTTCGAGGATGTGTTCGTGTACTTCTCCCGGGAGGAGTGGGAGCTGCTAGAGGAAGCTCAGAGACTCCTGTACCGTGATGTGATGCTGGAGAACTTTGCACTTGTGTCATCACTGGGACTTGCAGTTTCCAGGTCTCATGGGGGCTACCCAGCTGCAGCCAGAGGGGAGCCTGGGGTGCCTGAGGAGGTAGACGCTGCTCCGGTCAGAGCAGAGAAGACCTGGAGGAGGCCCAGGCCTGGTTGTTGGCCCGGAGTGGCGGGTGTGGCTGCACCTTCTGAGCAGCGGGTTCCTGTGAGCCGGCTGCAGATGAGAACTGCCCAGGCTGAGCCCTCCACCCACACGGCTCACCCCTGCAACATGTGTGGCCCAGTCTTGAAAGACAGTTTGGCCCCTGGCTGAGCCGCAGGGAGCTCCCCGCAGGTGAATCATGGGGAGAGATTTCGGGTGTCGTGTAAACCTCGACCAGATGCAGAAGTGGTAGAATGGAGTCTTCAGGAGAGAAAGCGCAGGCTTCATTGGTAAAGTACTGCGGATCCTGTACATCAGAGACAGCCTTCACTTGCAGGGAGGGTGGAGAGGACTTCCCGGCCAGCACGCGGCCCCTCGCCGTGGGGAGAGGCCAAGCGGGCATGTCAGGAGCTTATTCTCTGCTGGCATCACCATGGGGTCCTTTTGGGTGCTGGACTCCCGTTGGGCCGGAAAGCACAACTGAGGCCATAAAGCTTGCTGCCTCTCAGCGGCCCTTGTTGGAGGGAAACGTTGCTCCAGGGTCAGTTGACTCTGGGACTCTGGATTAGAGCAAACTAGAAATCAGAAATGCAAGAAGGGCTGTGGAGCCCAGGGACAGTTTCCACAAGGAGAGTCTTCAGGAGGATGAGCTGTGAACACAGTGGTGTGAGAACAGGTGAGAGTCTGCACTCCAACAATTACTGGAACAATTACTCGGTAGATGCTTTTCATAAGCAGAACTCACGTGCACCAGGGAAAGCTTCCATGATCTACGCAGGCAAGAAAATCTCTGCAAGTGGAAGAAACGTGGGATGGCTTTAACAAACATTGATGTGCCTTTCTCCGAGGGTGGGCCCGAGTCAGCACATGAGGATTTATGCTCAGCAGAACCGCAGGAGTGGTCAGGCTATGCAGCAACAGCACATTCACACTGAGAAGCCTTATGAACGCAGAGAGTGTGGGAAAGTATCTGTGTCTGCTCTGCTTTTGTTCCAAGTAACATTTCCCACTCCAAAGACAGTCGTACTTTGAGTGCAGAGTATGTGGGCACAGCTTTCGTGACAACTTTCTTCACTCATCGTGTGACGCTTCTCACAGGAGAGGATCCCAGAGTCCAGTGAATGTGGGAAGGCCTTCATTCACCCTTATTTGTCTGGCCTAATAGGATCCACGCTGGAGAAAAACCGTTTGAGTATAAGAATATCAGAGAGCCTTTCGTTATAGCTCCTCCCTGATTCCATATGGGAAGGCTCACATGAGGGAGAGAAACGCTGTGAATCCAGTGAATGTGGACAGCCCCCTCTGCCTTCATTTATTCCTTACCAAGCCTCAGAGTGTTCACACTGGGGAGAAACCCTGTGAGCGTAAGAAATGGGCCAAAGCCTTTTACATGTGAACTTGTCTCAGGCACTATCAGAGAACTATACTGGGAAAAGACCATTTGAATGTAACTCCTGGGGAAAATCTTCTGAACAGAGGAAGCATCATTACTCTGAGGAATTATACCAAAGAGAAATAACTGTTCGTATGCTGTGAGAAAATCTTCTGAAATCAGTCGTCACTTATTGTCATTGGAAGAGTCGTTCATAGGAAATGGACCCATCCTAGGATGTTGCATCTGAGAATTTATAAAGGAGAGAGAACCAGTGGCTACTGTGCAGTTTCAAAAATCTTCAACCATAGCTCTGCCCTTACTATGCACTGAAAAAGCAACCACAGGAATATTTAAAAAACAAAAACAAAGGAGAAAGAAAAATATAAGTAGATAGAACAGGCCAAGAAATGTATTTATGACTTTTTTCTAGTTTTCCTCAGAAACCCAGTGACAGTTAATTGGCTGGGTTTTTTGTTGTTGCTGTTTTTGAGTGTCAAAACAAACTCTCAATTTGTTTGAGAGATTAAACACCTGAATTAATATGCACTGTGTGCCATGCCACACCAGGAAAGCTGGAAGCTTGAGAACATCTCTGCAAATGTTACTTGTTATGAAACATCATCTTAGGTGATGCCTTGATTTATGAAGCCTTTAAATTTTATTTATTTATTTTTTTTTTCCATTTATTTTTATTAGTTGGAGGCTAATTACTTTACATCTTACAGTAGTTTTTGTCATACATTGAAATGAATTAGCCATGGATTTACATGTATTCCCCATCCCGGTCCCCCCCACCTCCCTCTCCACCCGATCCCTCTGGGCCTTCCCAGTGCACCAGGCCCGAGCACTTGTCTCAGGCACCCAACCTGGGCTGGTGATCTGTTTCACCCTAGATAATATACATGTTTCAATGCTGTTCTCTTGAAACATCCCACCCTCGCCTTCTCCCAGAGTCACAAGTCTGTTCTATACATCTGAGTCTCTTTTTCTGTTTTGCATATAGGGTTATCGTTACCATCTTTCTAAATTCCATATATATGTGTTAGTATACTGTAATGGTCTTTATCTTTCTGGCTTACTTCGCTCTGTATAACTATGTATGTTTAAGATGTACAACATATTTATTCTGATACATTTACACTGTAGTATGATTGCCATCGTGGCATCAGTTAGCCTCTGTTGTGCCACAGAATTATCATCTCTTTTAGTGGTGGGAACAAATAAGATGTCATCTCTGGGCAAGTTTAATGTTTAAAATATAGTTTTGTTGTCTGTAAAAAAAAAATAAAAAAAAAAAAAAAAAAAAAAAAAAGATGATTCTGTTAAAATGCTGCACTCAATATGCCAGGAAATTTGGAAAATCAGCAGTGGTCACAGGTCTGGAAAAGGTCAGTTTTTGGTCCAACCGCCAAGAAAAGCAATGCCAAAGAATATTCAGATTACTGAACAATTGCACTCATCTCACATGATAGCAAAGTAATGTTCAAAATTTTCCTAGTCAAGCTTCAACTGTACATAACTGAGAAGTTCCAGATGTCCAAGCTGGATTTTTAAAAGAGAGAGGAACCAGAGATCAAATTGCCAACATTGTTGGATCATACAAAAACCAAGGGAGTTCCAGAAAAAACAGCTAATTCTGCTTTATTGACTACACCTAAATCTTTTACTATCTGGATCACAACAAACTGTGGAAAATTCTTAAAGAAATGGGAATATCAGACCACCTGACCTGCTTCCTGAGAAATTTGTATGCAGCTCAAGAAGCAACAGTTAGAACCAGACATGGAGTAATGGACTGGTTCCAAATTGGGAAAGGAGTATGTCAAGGCTGTATATTGTTACCCTGCTTATTTAAACTTATGTGCAGAGTACTCCATGCTAAATGCTGGGGTGAATGAAGTACAGTTGGAATCAAGATTGCCATTAGAAATATCAATAACCTCAGATATGCAGATGACACCACCTTATGGCAGAAAGTGAAGAGAAACTAAAGAGCTTTTTGAAGAAAGTGAAAGAGGAGAGTGAAAAAGCTGGATTAAAACTCAACATTGAAAAACACTAAGATCACGGAATATTGTCCCATCACTTCATGAAAATAGGTGGGGAAACAAAGGAAACAGTGAAATACGTTATTTTCTTGGACTCCAGAATCACTGCAGATGGTGACTGCAGTCATGAAATTAAAAGATGCTTTTTCCTTGTAAGAATAGCTATGACAAACCTAAATAGCATTTTAAAAGCAGAGATATTACTTGTCCAAATGTCCATCTAGTCAAAGCTATGATTTTTCCAGTAATCATGTATGGATATAAGAGTTGGACCATAAAGAAAGCTGAGCACTGAAGAATGATGCATTTGAACTGTGGCATTGGAGGAGACTCCCTTGTGGTATTGGAGAGAATCCCTTGGACTGCAAGGAGATCAAACCAGTAAATCCTAAAGGATATCAGTCCTGAATATTCATTGGAAAGACTGATGCTGTACCTAAGCTCCAATACTTTGGCCCACCTGATGGGAAGAACTGACACACATTGGAAAAGACCCTGATGCTGGGAAAGATTGAAAGCAGGAAAAGAGGATGACAGAGGATGAGACGGTTGAATGTCATCACCGACTCAATGGACATTAAGTTTGAGTAAGCTCTGGGAGTTATTGATGGACAAGAAAGCCTGGCAATATTGCTTTCCATGGGGTCGCAAATAGTTGGACACAACAGAGCGACTGAACTAAACTGACCCATGGACTTATTTCACTTAGAATAATACCCTGTATAGGTCTATCTATGTTGCTGCAAATTGCAATACTTCATTCTATATTTATGGCTGATAATAAGTCACAGTATATATGTACTACATTTTCTTTATCATTCATCTGTTGAATAACACTCAGGTTGCTTCTGTATCTTTGCTATTGTAAATAATGCTGCAATAAACAGAGTGGTACATGTCTTTTTAAATTAGTGTTTTTATGTTCTTTGGACAAATACCCCAAAGTGAAATAGTTAGGTTACATGGTAACTCTATTCTTAAATTTTTGAGGAATAATCATACTAATTGTCATACTGGCTGCACCAATTTATATTCCCATCAGTAAATGTAAGGAGGTCCCTTTTACTCCACATCCTCTTTAATATTTTTTCCTCTTTTTACTTTTAATAGACATTTAACAGGTATTTGGTGGTTTCTTACTGAGGTTTAAACAGCCTTGGGTTTTTTTTTTTGTCATAAGTTTTTAAATATATTTTGGATACAAAACTATTATTGTATATGTGATTTGTAATCATCTTCGCTTGTTCAGCTGATTGCATTTTGCTTTGATATTAGTGTCTTTAGCTCTTCAGCAGCTTTTTAGCTGACATTTTGACACAATCTCAATTGTTTATTTTTGCATCCCTTTTCTTGGAATCACATCCTCATAAACACCCCTGCAACAAAATTCAGTTAGGTTACTGCCTATGTTTTTCTTGAAGGAATTTTAAGGTTTCAGATCTTACATTCAAGTCTACTTTTGAGTTAATTTTTATATATATGATGGATAGAATAGTAGTCTACCTTCATTATTTTGCCCATTTTTTATGAGAGCAGCAACATATATTATAAGCATAATCCTTTGTCCACTGTGTGTTCTTTTGCTCATTTGTTACTAATTGTCCATGAATATGGAGTATATTTCTGTGCTCTAAATTCCATTCCATTGAGCTATGTGCCTGATGTTGGTGCCACTACTATGCTATTTTGATTACCATAGCTTTTTGTAGTAGTTTTAATACTACTGTAGTATTACTGTAGTAGTTTAATAGTTTTAATCCTGGGGCTAAGCTTGATACATTCAGAACTTTACCTTATTTCTAAAGCCTTGCTTTTGATAATTTGTGTCTTTTTGGTTCCATACAAATTTTGGAACAATTATGTGTTTCTAGTTCTGTGACATATGCCATTGGAATTTTGCATTGAATCAGTGGACTAATTGAATAGTAAAGACATTGTAATAATACTAATTCTTTCAAATCTTGAGAATAGAATTTTTTTTCATTTTTGGTATTTTTGTTATAATCTTCAATTTTGTTCATCAGTGCCTTACAGTTTTTAAATGTACAGGTTTTTCATCTTCTTGGTTAAACTAAAGTTGTAACTGTGTATTTTATTCTTTTTAATGCAATTGTATGTGTGGAACTTTTCCCCCTTCATTTCTTTTTATAGACAGTTTTTTATTAGTGTATAAAAATGCAACAGATATTTATAAATTTGATTTTGTATTTTTCAATTTTACTGAATTTATTTACTCTAAACTTTTTGTGTCTAGTCTTTGAGTGTGTGACTATATATAGTATGGCATTATCTTCAAAGAGTGACAGTTTACAATCTTCCATTTTTTTTTAAATAAATTTATTTATTTATTTAGACCAACCTAGCTAGGTGTTTGTCAGTGTGTGTGTGCTCCTCTCTATCTGCAGTGTTTGGGGTTTCCATCCCCATTGTGGGTTCTATTATTGCAGATCAGGGGCTTCTATTGGACACACAGGTTCAGTAGTTGTGGTGTGTGGGCTCAGCTGTTGCTTTGTCCTAGCTCTAGAGGACAGGTTCAATAGCTTTGGTGCATGGACTTTGCTCCATGGCATGCTGGATTTTCCTGGGCTAGGAATTGAAGAGATCTCTTGTGTTGGCAGGAAAATTCTTTACCACTATTTACCACTTCTGTAAGCCCTACATCTTCCTTTCTGATCTGGATGTTTTTTTATCTCTTTTTCTGAGCTAATAGCTGCAGCTAGAGACTCCTAATACTATGTTTGAAACAAAAAATGGAAAAAGTGAGCAACCTCATCTTGGTCCTGATCTTAGATAACAATTTTCCAACTTTTCAGCTACTGAGTAGGATATTACTTTGAGTTTGTCATACAGAACTTTGTTGTTGTTGTTGCTGTTAAAGTATGTCCATTCTCTCTATACCTAATAAAAATAATTTTTTAAAAAAGCTTGAATTCTGTTAAATGCTTTTTCCTCACTATTGAGATCATCTTATGAGAGTATTATCTCATACTTTATTAATATCATGTATCACAATTGATTTGGAATGTAGAGCAATCCTTGCATCCCTGGAATAATGTATTGCTGGATTCAATTTGCAGGTATTTGTCGAAGCTGGTTCCATCCATGTTCTTCAAAAATATTGGTCAATAAGTTTCTTTTTTTATTGTCTCCTTGTCTAGGTTGAGTATCAAGATAATTCTGGCTTCATAAAATGTTTTTGGAAGGTTTCTCTCCTTTTGAGTTTTGGGGGACCCGATTAGTTTTTGAGAAAGATGGATATTGTAAGTCTTTCTTTGAATGTTTTATTTTTTTGTTTAGATTCCGACCAGCCGTGAAGTTGTGCTGGTCCTTTTTTTTTTCTCTGTGTTAGGAGTTTCTGACTGCTGTTTCCCCACAACCTTATTAGTAATTTAGTCCATTCAGATATTTGTAGTCTTCTGGTTTAGCCTTGTGAAAGATTGTATGGTTTCTAGAAATGTATGAGGTTTCTTCTAAATTGCACCTGATTTATTAGCATATAATTTTTTGTACTGAGCTTCTTAGGATCTTTTGTATTTCTGAGGTATCAGTCGGTCACTTCTCTTTGATTTCTCATTTTAAAATATGTGAACTTTATTTTATCTAAAAATGGGGTGGAGGACCTAGGTATTGGTGTTTTGTATTTTTGTCCCCTCCCCCCCCCCACCCCGCCCCACACACACACACACAACCTCCAAAAAAAACAGCTTTGTTTCTTTGGTCAACATTTCTTAATTGGTTTTAAATCTCCATTCCATTTATTTCCACTCAGATCTTTATTACTTCCCTCTCCTTCTGTGAATTTTCTTACTCTTCTATTCTTTTAGGTCTCAAAGATAGATATGTATTTGAGATTGTCCTTGTTTCTTGAGGTTTGCCTCTATTGGTGTAAAAATTTTCCTCCAGAACTGCTTTTGATATATAAACACTGATTATGGTATATTGTATTGTCGCTATCCCTGGCATCTTCCACTGTCTTTAGGCATTTTAAAAATTTTTTCTTTGATTTCTTTGATCCAATGTTTATTCAGAATTTTATTAAAGAAAAATTGCATGTTCTTTTATCCCTACGCTTTTGTAGGGTGTTGTGTGTGGCCGTGGGCTGTGGTGTGAACCGGCCATTCCTCCGGAACACCTCCCCCGCTGTGTGTGTGGCCTGTGCGTGCATGTGTGTGTGTATAAGTGTGTGTGTCATTTCTAGTTTTGGCGTACCACTGTTTACAGAGAAGATACCTGATATAATTTAAATATTTTTTAATTTATATTAAAACTGCTTTGTGACCTAACAAACGTGCTCTATCTTGGAGAATTGTCTCACATAGAACTTCGAAAAGGGATCCATATTCTGCTGCTTTTGGGTTCTTCGCTGAAAAATCGGCTATGTATACTTGTAAATAGCTCATAAATTCTATCTGGTTTCGAGATAATACATTTAGAGACTGAATTTTCCTTATTTGGCTTTTATATATCTGGATGAGCTCTGCATTAAGTGTACTTGGTTTGTTGAACTACTCTATTATTATTCTGTTGCCTTCCAATTTCTCCTTTAAATTCATTTATATTTTATCTTTATATGATCTTTACAGTTGGATGTGTACTTTCATTTATAAATTTTTTATATTATGCCTTAGCCTGAATTGAACCCCTTTATCATTATGTATTGACCTTTTACCTTTATTAAAATAATTGTTTTTAAAGTCCATATTATTTGATATGAGTATAGCTACTCCAGCTTTCTTTTCTATTTCCACTTACACAAGACTCTATCGTATTTTCATTGCTCTTCAAACACATTTGGTCTCCTTATCGTCCCTACTTGAAGTAATCTTTCATTAGCTACCATATATATGTTTTTTTTTAATTTCTTCAGCCACTGACTCATTCAGCCATTGTCTTTAGATTATTGAATTTAGTTTCATTTACATTTAAAAAATCCATGGCTAATTCATTTCAAATGCTCGTGTGACAAAAACAACTGCAACTGATGTAAAAGTAATTAGCCTCCAACTAATAAAAATAAATGGAAAAAAAATGAGTAAGATAATAGTTCATAGGTATGTATGTCAGGCGTTGCCCATTTTGGTAATTGTTTTCTTTTCTGCTTTTTTTTTTTTTTTCTTTTTTGCTTCCTCTTAGTTTCTTTCTCTGTTATGGCTCCTCCCTTGTTTTTTGGTGGTTTTCTTTATAGTTTTATGTTTATTTTAGATTTCTTTCTCATTTTTATGTATTTACTCTAAGTTTCTTCTGTGTGGAAGAATATTTCACACAGAACATTTTGCATATAAAATATTCAAATCTAATTTCCTGTAAATAGCAGTCTAAGTTGATGGCAACTTGAATTTAAACCAAATCCTAAAGATTTATATTTTTTGACTCTTTCTCCAACATTATGCTTGCTCTGTATAGGTCATGGAGTCGCTATCTTTGTTGCTATATTTTACCTTCTCTGATGGAATTTTCTTACTTTCATACTTTTTATCTTATTACTAATGTCATTTCTTTTCAGTTCAAAGAATCCTTACCTTTTTATTCCCCCTTGTGTGTATTTGTTTACTGGCGGTAAACTCCTTAGCTTTTTTACTTATCAGGAAGTTCTTACTCTCACTTTTAACTTTGAATGGTGACCTTGCTGGGTAGAAAATTATTAGTTGGAAGTTTTATTTTTGTTTTTTTCATTTATTTTATGACTTTGGCTTTATTATTTTTTTCCAGCACTTTATATATGTCATGTTACTGCTTTTATAGCCCTGTGAGTCTTTTGTTTAGACAACTTGCTAATAGCTTTATGTGGTTTGACTCTTTGTATATAACAAGTTTGTTTTTCCTCTTGTCTGTTTTTAGGATTCTCACTTGTTTTCCCTAAACTTTGACCATTTTAATTTCAATGGGTCTTTTCTGTGGGTCTGTTTTGATACATTTTTATTCTAAACTTCCTCTGCATAGAAGTCTGTTTTCTCCCTAGATTAGGTAAGTTTTTCAGCCATTATTTCTTCAAATAATGTTTTATGGCCTTTCTCACCTCTTCTTTCTTCTGGGAACCCATACAGTGTGAATGTTAATCTACTTGACATTGTCCCAAAGGTCCCTATGGGACTCTCACTTTTTTTGGGGGGGGAACTCTCACTTTTTAAAATTTTTTTCGCGCGCACCTCTGTTGAGGTGAGTTCCATTGCTTTGTCTTTAAATTCACTTGTTCTTTCTTCTAGATCATCTAATTTGCTGTTTTGAACCTCTTTAACTAGTTTTAAGTTTAGTTAAGACTTCTGTTTGATATTGGAAAATATTTTTATATATCTGTTGAAGCCCTCACTATAAATATCCATTCTTCGTCCCAAGTTTGATAAGCATCTTTATCTGAGATTTCTTTATTGCCCTGTTGATTGGAAAATTATACCTGTTTCATGATTTTGCCTTTTTCCTCTGTGTTTGTTTTCTATCAATGTATTATGTAAATCAGTTATCTCTCCACATTGTGAAGAGATGATCTTATGTAACAGATGTCCTGTGTGGTCAAAAGCACAATCCCCACTTGACCACAAGAGCCAGGCACTCAACAGTGTCCCTACATGTGGCTTCCACGTGCTTGTCTTTTGTGTGGTGCAAAACCAGGAATGCTGCTGTGTAGCATGTGGGTGGTTCAGCACCTGCCCTTGGAATGACTGTGGTGCCTACGCTAACTACGTCATCCTCTATGTAATCTGATGGGCCCAGTCATCATGGGGTCAGCTGTGAGACCCAACAGAAACTCAGGATGAGGGCCAGACTGTTGGCTAACATGTTAGATTGTGAGGAGCTCTCCAAAAATGGTTTTCCAGGCAGCACAGGCATTAAAAAGGTAGCATGAGATTACAAAAATGACTCATAACTTGTGTCTCACTCACCAAAGTGTGTCCTAAATTGGTTCTTGCTCTCTGACATTTGCTTCAAGATAGTATGTGGTTTTTTTCACCTATGGTACATGTGCTATTCAATCCTGGTGTTTTGTGCTGGTTTGGGGTTGAATGAAGCTGTGAATAAGCACATTAGAAAAGGTTTTCCATCCCCTATACTTCTATAATTTTCCTAGTCATATTCCCCCATTGGTTTTCAAAGCCAGGTGTTTCAGGGGCTTGTCACGTCCATGCAGCATCTAAGGGATGGATGCCTCATGTGGAGCTCAAATTCCTCAATCTTCAGGGAATATAAGTATTTTTTTCATCCTTATCCAAATATGGATACATTTTTCAAATAGCACGAAGGATGACTCTAAATATGGACATCACCAGATGGTCCAGTATCAAAATCAGATTGATTAATGTTCTTTGTATCTAAAGATGGAGAAGCTCTCGTCAAATACAGCGCACTCAGTAAAAAAAACAAGACCTGGAGCTGACTGGTTAGATCATCAGCTGCATATTGCAAAAAAATTTCAGGTTTTAAGTGGTGTGAAAGAACAGTAGGGAAAACCACTACGGTCATTCAAATATGACCTAAATCAAATTCCTTATGATTTCTACAATGGTAGGTGATTTAAATAGGTTCAAGGGATTAGATTCTGGTAGATAGAGTGCATGAAGAACTATGGGATTGAGGTTTGTAACATTGTGGCACAGGAGGCAGTGACCGAATCCTTAAGAAGAAGAAGGAAGCTGTCCAATATATGGTGGAGGAATATGGTAAGGGGGAAGGGGACCATTTTCTCCCCCACATATATCATCAAAAGATCACCCCCCCCATTTCCACCCCCACCCTTGTTAAGCAACTTCTACCAAAAGAACTTCTGAATGCTGTTGGAGGACACCGAGGCACCCAGAAAAAACAGCCCAATCGCTTGAAAAGGTAGGTCCCTGGCGCCCCCACGAAATAGTAACAGACAAAAACAGAGACCCCCCTCAAAGATTGTAGGGATGGAGACCCATTCCTGGTGGGGGGAATCATGAAAGGAGGAGAAGTTTCTACTACACAGTAGAAAAACCTCTTACAGGCTTGTCTTTGGGGAGTTAACTGGAATCTTCTGTCAGAGGGCAACGTAACTGGGAGAAAGCACACACACACACACACACAGAATACATACCTACCCACAATTAAAAGCAAAGATGAGAAGGGCACAGATGCACCCTCGTTCTGGCCAATAGTGAGTGGGGGGCTGGTGCAGGGGAGCTGTTGAGCTGCATCATCATCATTGGTCCTTAAATGGTAAGGATCCGGGAGGCGCCTGGAATGGTCCTAAGGACATTCTGAGGTGAGCTATATTAATGAGATAGCAAACCAAACCATGGGATCATCAGAGAGAGAGGGTGTGGGGGAGGGGAAGAAAAAAAGGCATTTCCAGTGAAAGGCCTTTGGATACCGATTTAGTGAGTCGGTGGACCCCAGGCAATCACGAGTCACAGAACGCCCCGGCGTCAATGACGTGACACTATCATTGAGAGCAAGCCAGCAGCACATGTAGGTTTCCCGTCACAATGTTTCTCCCCGAAGCCTGCCTGCGTGGCAGGTGTGGTGATTCAGTCCGAAGCCAGAAGGCCCGGTGGGTGCAGCAATCTGGGATCGCCAGAGCACCTCAGTTCTGTTCCCCACCAAACTGTGTAGGCAAAGCTCGCCAGTATGCTTAAGCACATCATGGCTCCTGGGATCCCAGAAGGTAGACATCTGGTCAGGAGTGTCACAGCCTGAGATTCAGCTTCCTCCAGGAGGAGATACTCATCAGCACACGCTGAGACCTGTGGCCGCTGCGACGGCACACCTAGGAAACTTGCATTCAGCCAGGATCCCGAAGAGGTGCCATGCAGATGCATGTGCCCACCACATGGGACAGTAGTGTTTTCACCAAGCACCTCCAGTCATCCTGAGCTACTCAGTTGCCTGATTGAGTGGGCCCACAATGAGCAGCCCCAGTCTGGGGCTGATTGGCCCCTGCGAGAAATAGCAGTACAAGAGTGGACTTAGAACACATGGGAAGTGCACAAAATGCAGAACACACTGCGGGACATCCCAGCGAGCACTCTAGAGCCTGACAGATGTGGACCTGGGAAAGTAACAACACTACCTTGGGCTGTGGCAAACACAGTGCGGTTGTTCTACTGAGACACTCCCCCACACATGCCATGTTGTTTTGTTGCAGTGTCCCACCCCCCCCACAAGACAACTGATAAAGTGATCCTAAAAATGTGGCCACTTTTGCTACCCTTAGTGTCAAGGTGAAATACTAGACACTAAATAGACTGCAAAAAGGAAACAAAATAAACAAAGAAGGAGGGAACTACTCTGGAGTGACAAAGTAACTGATTAAAACCTTGCAGTTAATGCTGAACAGTGCATTTAAGAGTCACCTACCGACCTTAAGAAAAAAATACAAGCCAGAAGAAGGGACTATCTGACCCTGAACTGACCCAGAAATACCCACAATGGTTCCAGAGAAATTATAGATATATTTTTACTACTATCACATTTTATTTGTTTTGAAAAAAATTAATTATTTTTTTACTCTTTTAACTCTCATTTTTATAGACTACTATAACCTTTCAAAAAATCTTATTTTCAAAAAACAAATTCCATATATATTTTTAATTTTTCCATTGAAATTATTTTGCAATTTTATATAGTGTTTTTGAGAGTCTAACCTCTATTCTAAATTTTTAATCTTTGTTCTTTTATATTTGTTATCAATTTTGCACGTTTAAGAATCTAATCTTCAGTATCCATTTTCACTTAGCGATTTGATTACTGACTTGATTACTCTCTCTCCTTTGACTCTGCCTATTCTCCTCCAGGTAACCTCAATCTCCTTCCTCCTCTTCTCCTCTCTATGTAATTCTGGGAATCTTTCTGGGTGTTCTGAGCTGTGAAGGCACCCATGGGATTTGATTCCTGGCTAGATTGCTCTTTCCCCTTTTGAACCCCAATTTCTCCTCCTTCCACAATGGACTCCTTCCACAATGGGTTTCGCTTGTGGCTCAACTGGTTAAGAATCAGTCTGCAGAGTAGGAGACCTGGGTTTGATCCTGGGTTCAGAAGATTCCCTCGGAGCAGGAAAAGACTGTCTACTTCGTATTCTGGCTGGAAATTCATGGACTATACAGTTCATGGGGTCACAGAGCCAGACATGACTGAACAACTTTTACTTCACTTTCTCCTCCTGGTCACCTCGAACTCTATCCTACCTCTTCTCTGTATAACTCTGTGACTCTCTTTGGGTGTTCCTGGCTGTGGAGAATTGTTTCACCATTAGCCTAGGGATTTTATCTTATGTGCTGTGTGAATGGAGAAGTCTTGAGGCTCCTGTAAGAGAAAGACCAAAAGTCAGAGGCAGGAGGCTTAACTCCAGAACTTTAGAACATCAGAGAACTCTTGACTACATGGAACATTAGTAGACAAGAGCTCACCCTAAAGTATCATACCTACACTGAATCAAGTTACACACAAGATCAAACAAGTTCCAGTGCAACACACACTATGTAACTCTCAGGCAAAACATGAACATAACCCTGAACATTAAAAGACAGGCTACCTAAAGCCATGCCAAACTCATAGACACCCCAAAACTCATTACTGGACACTTTATTGCACATCAGAGAGAAGAGATCCGTTTCACCACTGGAACACAGACACAAACTCCCTCAACAAGGAAACCTGACAAGTCACTGATCCAACCCACCCACAGGGAACAGACTTGACAATTAAGAGGAACAAGGAGCTTCCAGCCTACAGAAAGGGCACCCCAATCCCAGAAAACTAAACAAAATGAAAATGCAAAGAATTATTCATCAGTGAAGGAACATGGTTTAAAACCTACCAAACCAAACAAAAGGGAAGAGACAGGGGGTCTACCTGAAA